>KE560937.1:0-97703 GCA_000442015.1 Rozella allomycis CSF55 | reverse complement strand
GTTTCTGAAGTCCGGGTCGTAAACTCCCCGTCCGATAATAACTTATTACGTACCATTAAATTAAATTCGATAACTTTATACATTAACTTTAATTTATTGAATTCAATGAGCTAGATTGTGAATTAACCAGTTCAATTGTGTACTCCAACCAAGTCTCAAGCTTTCAGAGATCAAGCCTTTGAAATGTTTTTCCGCCTGTACATCATCAAGGTCTAATTTCAGGGCATCCCTTAAATAGAAAATATCTTCATTGCATGTTAATTCAGGGATACCGGTGGACAACATTAATTTGAATAGTACAAGAAACATTCTACCGTGTTTTCTGATTATATTGTATGCTTTTACACATAATCCTATAAAAAAGTCAAATTGATCTGAAGACTTTGTTTTCATGACGTATACAAAATCCGGCGTCAACACAAATGGTGCCCTTTCACGTTTGATTCCAAATTTCCTTTTTATGTTTCCCAGAAAGTGTCCAAAATCAATGTGAAACAAATGACCTTGTTTTGTGACCATAATGTTATCGTTGTGACGATCACCGATCCCAAGAATATACGTAGCGACGCAATAAGCTGCACATGATCGAGTGAATATATCAACAGCATCCAAATATTCAGATTCCGATGGATTATATTGTTTAATGAAGTCTGAAATCGGTTGATCCTTAAAAGCCGCAGTTGATCCGCCGTATTCCTTTTGAATACAACTGACAGTTTGTGAATCTCTTACAACTTGTATAAAGCCTGTTTCTTTTCCAGTACAAATAACATTATAAATTTTCATATGGAAATTGAATCCTTCATCTTTCCAGATCTAATTTAAAGAGTATATTCGTTTTACATTGTTCATCAAATTTAACATTTGGAGGGTTAACATGTCTTGCCTTAGATCATCACCTTCTTTGAATATATAGTAAATGGGGTCATCAGCGCATAAGTGATTATTCATGGCGCACCACAATGGTTGCTTTTATTAACCAATCTAGATATCTACCTTTTTCGAGTCCATGATTTTGCATTTTTCAACAATAAAGTCGCCGCAAAATATATTTTGGTCGTATGGCATGGACACTGGTAAATGAAGTGAGTGTTTTCCTAGTTCTCTTCTGAGATGAATCAATTTGTTCTTGGAATCATTTATTAGTTTAATTTCTTTTGATAGATTTATCAGAAAACAATTTAATTTATTTTCTCTCTCGAGAAGATTCTAGTTATCTTCAACCAAAAGACATTACCAAAACTGTTGAAGAACAAGCACGAAGATACGCTTCTAAATACAGAGCACACGGTATGCTCATTTCTGGCTCTTCGATTTCAGCCTGTGACAATAATTTATCTACTTTACTTTGAGATACCAAAATAATGTATGACCAATAGTTCTACTATTTAATGATTTCTCCAACAAGAATCTTATTAAACTATTATCGAAATATAGTTCATTCTTTAAACACTAGTAAATCAAATTACAAAGTATAACCTGTATAAATTGTGAAAGAAATCCTTTCAATGCGTGATTGCTGATACCGCTCAACAATTTCACTGCATGATCTCTAACAGTCGCATCCCTAAAAGAATATCCTAGTAGCTCCATTGCTAAAATATGATTATCAACTTCTTCGTTCACAGACCACTGTTGCAATAAACTAAATAACATATTGTAAAAACATATACATGTGACTTTCTTCAATTTGTGCTTGATTTGAGTAATCAATCGAGTTAACGTATTTAGATAAAAATAAAGGATCATGCGTTAAACAGTAACGATATCTGAAAATGATATTCTTCATGTTTTGATCTAATTCATCTAATGGGTCTGTGCTTAAAGCTCTCTCTAAAAGATCACGATGCAAAGGGTCCACGCGGGTTATTATATCGGGTTTATAATACTTTTCATTCTGTGAAAATATTATTATCATCTCTTCACAAGGAATTTCAAAGTTGAGTTTTATGTTCGCTGCATTTGGGTCATTGACGTTAAACAGAGTCATTTGAAAGTTTCCATATTTAAATATTCCGTTATATTCAAATGTCGGAGTTGAGCCTTTAAAAAGACAGATGCTTCCATTATCATATTTTTTAGTGTTCAATCCGTAAAGTTTAATTACAAACTCCGAGTATCTGGGAAGCTTCGATATTGGAAAATCAAAAAGAAGTCTTTCTTTAAATTCAACTTTAGGTTGAAAAATATGGTACGAGGTTAACTTGCTACCTGTTAGGACTTGTTCACCATGCATTCTATCTACTATGGCATTAATAACTTACAAATGAGCCTCTAAATAAATGTAATTATAATCTAAACTCGGTAGATCTTCACAGTTGACAATCTTGATTTCAACATTCCTTTCAACTTCGCATGAGTGGACAGGATCAGGGAGAGAGTTTGTTTCATCCACTGGAATTTCATAATCTATTGTCTGGAAGATTTCCTTGTATTTTCCCGGAATTACATCCTTCCAATTCTCAATTGTTAAATTCACAATCTCCCTATCATCCATGCATTCTGATAGGCTCCATAATTGAAGAAAATTTTTGTTCATTTCAGTAAAATATATTGCCTTTGTCTTCCATCGTAGTATATAATGCTGCCAATCATCATAATTTTGAAGTTTATGTTTCTGAAGTGATTTTTGCAACACCATCTCTACAGTATCGGATTCTATATAAATTACAATAAAATATTACGATCAATTAAAATTGTTTTTTCAGAGTCCTTGAATTTTATTCTTGCTATCACTTTTTCAATTTTTAATGGACGCTTAAATCCATCGCTAGGATTCATGTATTCATCGTAGTCTCTACGTTCCGCTACCTTCTTAACGAATCGATTTTACAGCATTAAGTTAATTTTACTGATAAATATTGTTTCTAAACGACATAATTTCACCCTTCTCCCTCCTTGAATCTCGAAACCGGTAAAGCCCGAACCCAATTATATTCCCTATTCTTTTCTTCATTAATTGAATCTATTAAAATTATTAATATCCTTTACTTCCTTTATCTGACTTTTGCTTTCTGAATCAGCTCTGTTCAGAAATGAAACAGTCATTGTCTGTAATTTTTGATAAACCTCGGCCAATTCATTATGTAAAATTTGATCATAATCTTTTGCAACCTCTATGTTGTTCTTTGTAGACACTGTAATTTCAGGATAAGAAGATCGTAAAATCATCTTAACAATGGACTCATTGGACGCTATTGGTTCATGAAGTGGCAATAAATGCTATTTTAAAATTTACATGATTATACACCATTAAATACCAAGTTGGATTCGCCAAATACGTCATTAGTTGGTCGGCTTTCCTGATGGTTGAAAAGGAACATTATTACAAATTTATATTCCCGTAGTTTCGTCAGAACATCGATTGGTGTAGTACTTGGATCGCATAGAAGAATTGTGTGACCTAATAGTGGAACATTAACTCGAATATAATATTCCTTCAAGGTCATTAGTTTGGTTGGAGAAATTTCTCAATGATATTAATTGCATAGATTTGCCGTAGGCCCGTAATTGCCACAAATACATCATAATTTATAATTAATGCAAGCATCCCTTGTTTGAAAAATCAAAATGAACGATTGCAAAATTTTTGCTTAAATAATGGCAGAATAGCTAATTTATTATAAATAATTCAAATATAACTTTTTAGAATAATTAATGCACACGCATATTCAGTAGCGGTTCTCAAAATGACCCATCGCTATCTGCAAATTTCCAGAAATGGATTTCACTGACCGAATAAATTTGATAAAATCAAGAATATCAAAAGGAAAGTTCCGTCCCGTGGATATAAGCAAAGAACCAGTCAACTGGAATCTTCCGGGCGAGCGAGCCAAAGTATTCGAATTTCGCCAGTTAGTAGAAAGATACTGGGCAACAGAGGAACAAATGAAAACCCAAAGATTCAAAGAAACAGGAAATTCTAGTGAAGACTGGATTAAAAGATTTTTTGAAACGCGAAATTGGGAATTGGGAGTCGATTATGTGCAAGACAAGATGGTAGAGATGCTTGAATGCAACATGAGCGGTACAAATGATATATTATTTTGTTTATAGATGATGAGATACAGGAAGAAATCTTGGAACTTGTTGGTTACGATTCGATAGACGTGATTTTCAAGTTAATACAGGATCGTAGGAAAAATGCTCAAAGGATTCGAGATTTGAAAAAGAAAAAGGAAAATGAGTCAATTAATGAATCTATATTTTCAAAGAGAGTGGTAAGATTGTTGGCAAGAGGGTAATGTAGACTGGAGAAACGAAAAAGTACCCACATGTGTATGGGGAGCCCAGCTCTACGTCGGTGCTGTCAGCTTTCGGCACTAAAATAGCGTTACCTGCCGGCACTGAAAGATATGATAATAAGCTGTATGAAGAGTTTGTTATTCCGAGTGAGAGGAGTGGAGGAGATGTACAAGTGGAATTGGTACCGACTTATAGAGTGAATGAATTTTCCAGAGTTGCGTTTTCTAATATAGAAACGTTTAATATGATGCAATCATTGGTGTTTCCAGTTATTTACGAGCGTAATGAGAATGTTTTGGTGTGTGCGCCAACTGGTGCAGGAAAGACAAATGTTGCTCTTTTAGCGATTATGCATTGTGTTGAACAATATACAAATGTGAATGATAAAGGAAATTTGGACAAGGATGCATTTAAGATTGTGTATGTTGCGCCGATGAAGGCATTGGCAACTGAGATTGTGGGAAAGTTTGAGAAACAATTGAAAAAGCTGGGGGTTAAGACTAGGGAATATACAGGAGATATGCAACTGAGTAGATCTGAAATAGCAGAGACCCAGATCATAGTAACAACGCCTGAGAAGTGGGATGTTACAACGAGAAAGAATGATGTTGATCTAGTTGAAAAGGTGAGACTGTTGATTATAGATGAAGTTCATTTACTTGAAGACGAGCGAGGATCAGTTTTGGAGAGTATTGTAGCGAGAACACAGCGACAAATTGAAATGACGCAAAAGATGATAAGAATTGTTGGGTTATCAGCAACGTTGCCAAATTTTGTGGATGTAGCTGAATTTCTGAATGTGAATGTGAATGGAATGTTTTATTTTGATGGAAGATTTAGACCAGTCCCGTTGACGCAAAAGTTTGTAGGGATTAAAGGAAATAATAAAAATATGGTTTTGGAAGAGATGGATGTGATTGCGTTTGAAAGAACGTGTGAGTATTTGAGACAGGGACATCAAGTGATGATTTTTGTGCATTCAAGGAATGCAACATTTAAGGGTGCTAAAAAGTTTATTCAGTTAATGAGAGAATATGATTGTATTGATTTATTTGAGGTTGAGAATAATTGGAATGGAAAGAATAGTAGAAACAGACAATTAGAAGAATTGGTACCGAATGGACTTGGGATTCATCATGCGGGGATGATTAGAGGTGACAGATTATTGGTGGAAAAGTTATTTGAAACCAGCAAGATAAAGGTAAAGTCTATAGTGCATTCATTATCTTAGGTAAGCAAAACTTACAATCATTAGTATAGGTAACATTTTAGATTCATTCATTATGAAAGGTCTTGTTTTGTACTGCTACTTTGGCTTGGGGTGTTAATTTACCAGCCCACGCAGTAATAATCAAAGGAACGGAAATTTACAATCCAGAAAAGGGAGGATTTGTAGATTTAGGAATTTTAGATGTTTTGCAGATATTTGGCAGAGCAGGGAGGCCGCAATATGAAAGTCATGGAGAAGGGATAATAATAACAAGACATGAAAAATTAAATTTTTATGTTTCAAGTATAACACATCAAATTCCAATTGAATCGAAATTTAATAACAATCTGGTTGATAATTTAAATGCAGAAATAACGCTTGGGACTGTTTCTAATTTAAACGAAGCAATAAATTGGTTGAAATATAGTTATTTGTACGTTAGAATGAGAAAGAATCCATTGAAATATGGAATTAGAATTAATCAGAATTTGAGTCAGAATATTGAAAATAAATTGATTGAGATTATTAAAAGTTCTTTGGAATATTTGAATAAACTTGATATGATTGGAATTGTTAAAGAACCCTTGTCAAATTCAAATGAAAATTTATCATTTAATGTAAAGAGTTTGGGTAGAATTGCTTCTCTTTATTATTTGAAACATCAAACAGTTGAAATATTTCAAAATAGTTTAAAAATGGATATGGACATTAAAAATGTTTTAAATTGTCTTTGTTCATCTTTTGAATTCCAAAATATTAAAGTTAGACAAGAAGAAGTTTTAGAATTAGATTCAATTGAACAAAACCATTGTTTAATCCCGGTTCTCGGTGGATCTTGTTCTGTAAATGGTAAAGTTAACATTCTACTTCAATCTTATATTTCTAATTTCCATTTAAATTCGTTTTCATTAATATCTGACACAAATTACATAATTCAAAATGCTTCTAGATTAATCAGATCTATTTTAGAAATTTCATTAAAAAGAAATTGGGCTTCAACTGCTGAAATGTCGTTAAATTTAGCTAAAATGATTGAAAAAAGACTTTGGTTGGATGATCATTTTCTATTTCAATTCAGATCAATTAAAAATGACTATTTATTCAAAATCCAAAAATATTCCTTTGATGAACTTTTATCTCTTTCTCTGTCTGATTTGTCAAACTTATTAAATCCAAATCAAGGCAAAATTGTTTTCAACGCAATTCATGAATTTCCAAATCTATTTTTAGAATCTGAAATTTCACCAATTTCTAACAATGTTGTCAAAGTTAATTTAAAAATAAAGACAAAATTTACATGGAATGATTCTGTGCATTCCAATTCTGAATTATTTTGGATCTTTGCAAAAGATTCTGATGGCTTGTTTTTGTATCATTCTGAACCATTTTATTTAACGAAACAAAACTTTCATTCTGTAAATTTCGTAAACTTTTTCATTCCAATTGCTAATCCAAAACCAAATGAAATTTTAATTTCTGTTGTTAGTGACAAATGGCTACATTGTGAATTTCATTTGCCAATCTCACTTGATGATTTAATAATGCCAAAAGTAGAAAATTTTCATACAGATTTATTACCTTTGAATCTTTTAAATAAATCAAGTCTCATGGACGAAAAGTTAATACAAATCTACAAAGACATCAACTATTTCAATCCAATTCAATCTCTTGTTTTCCATCAAGCTTATCACACTACGTCAAATCTATTCATTGGAGCACCCAGCGGTAAATTCTATTCATACATAATAAATTAGGCTCTGGTAAAACATTGATTGCTGAATTTACTATTTGGAATTCACTAAGAAATAATCCAAATGGCAAAATTATTTATTTCTCTCCACTGAAACAAATTGTGAAAGACAAAAGTAGAGATTGGAAAAGATTAAACATCCCCATGAATGAATTAAGAAGTTTCAGCGACTTTGATGTTTCTCAACTAGTCTTGTCAACACCTGAAAAGTGGATGGAATCAATTCAAGAAAATCAAAACTTTAATTTGGAATTCTTTTCATCTCAAATATCTCTTATAATTATTGATGAAATACATTTGTTGGATTTAAATCCAAGTGTAGAAATATTGATTTCTCATATTCATCAATTACAGAACTTTAACAATAAAATTAGAATGATTGTTTTGTCTACATCTTTATCAAACGTTAAAGATGTTGCTGATTGGTTGAAAATACCTTCATCTAATCTGTTCAATTTCAAACCAAATGTTCGTCCTCTCCCACTTCAAGTCTACATTCAAGGCTTTGACGACAAGAATTATTCCACAAGAATGAATCTAATGAACAAACCAATATATCAAGCAATAGAAACATACTCCTCATCAAAGCCAACAGTTGTTTTTGTTTCGTCCCAAAATCAAACTGTAGCCACTGCCCATGAATTAATTGCTCACTGCACAATCAATAACAACTATCTCAAAGTCGACACTGAAATTGAAAATGTTCTAGATAACGTCCAAGATCAACAATTGAAACATGTTTTAAGATTCGGAATTGGGTTCATGCACTATGGATTGAAGGATAATGACAAGAGGATTGTTAGAATGCTATTTTCTATGAATAAAATATTGGTGTTGGTGTTGGTTAAAGGGTTCGCTTGGGAATCACGGTTTCCTGCTCATCTAGTCATCATCAAAGGTAACACTTACATTCTTCATTTATTTAGGTAATAATTAATATTTCAATCTTAATAGGCACGGAATACTTTGACTCTGAATCAAAATGTTTTGTTGATTATCCATTAGCCGATATTCATCAAATGATGGGTCTAGCTGGCAGACCCCAAATAGACGAAATGTCAACAGTCGTCGTTCTTGTTCAAGATATCAAAAAATCTTACTACAAAAAATTCCTTTATGAACCTTTTCCATTAGAATCAAACCTTCATTTGCATTTCCCTAAACTTTTACTTTCCCAAGTCAAAATTGGTAACATCAAATCCTTTAAAGACGCTCTTGCGTTACTTGAAAATAGTTTTCTGGCAAACAGAGTGCTAAAAAATCCATCATTTTATGGACTAAAATTGAAAAGTGATTCAAACTTGGACAGTGCAAAGAAATTGTTTTTAGAACAATTAGTAGAAAAGTCTTTGGATGAATTAAAAGCAAATGGATACGTTCTAGATGGCAGTCGAATTATCAAAGCTAACTAATAGTAAGTCCATAATTGCAACTTAATAAATTTTCTCTTTATTCATTAATGAAACATCAAAATGCGCTAGTTTGATGAGTGATATCCCAATCTTCAGAGTTCTCTGATAAAATTTGCCTCTTTTCTTCCAATCTGTGATTCTTTCTCTTTTCTGCTTCAACAGTTTTCACCTCTCCTATTTCTTCTACATCACTTAGTGGAAATGGTTTCCCATTTTGATCAACAGAGACAAACGAGATCCACGCATCATTCGTCAACTGTACTTGATTGGTAATCGGATCTTCACTTCTCACAACAATATACACCTCCACACTTTGCTTAAACACTTTCGTAACTCTGGCTACAATAGTAACCAAATGGCCAACCATAGAAGGTCTATGGAACTGCAGCTGGTCCATTGAAGCAGTCAATAAATGCGTCCTCGTAGCCCTCGTTGCCGCAATATACGCAGCATGCTCCATCCACGACATTATCATTCCACCAAATGTTATATTCATCGGATTAGTATGTTCAGGCATTATCATTTTTATAATCTGGCAACTTCCATTCGCATACACAACATCAGTTGGTTTAATCAACTCTGGTTTCATGTTCTTCTTTCTTTGAAATCGAATTGTACGTCTCGTATCAGCTGATTCCCATCGTAAAATTTCTTCTTTCAGTTTGGGGACAATTTTCGGTACCAATATCGGCTTTTCATCCTTTATCGCGACAAAGGTAAAATACGCTAATTTAATCTTTAGAGGCAAAACTTACCGTGGCAACAAAGAAGACATTCTCCAGTTAATAATATTTCGGATTGGACCAAAACTTCAACTTCCATGCTCGAATTCCATGATCGGTTCACTCGCGCGTAAATTTTTGCTACACAGCCCTTTTTGATTGGATTAAGAAAATGAACAGCGTCCTTTTACCAGATTTATATATATCTTACAACGCTTGCTGTTACTACAATGGTGTTTGAATGCCTTTTGGCTGCCATTCCTCCTGCCACATCCATCCAACAGAGAACAGAACCACCATAAACGTAACCTGAAACATATATTTAATTATTTCTTACCAAAACTATCGAAATCACTGGGATTTGGTATCTCTGTAAATGAAATTATGGAATCGGCTGGAGATTTCTCACACTCACTCATGGAAATTTCAAGATTGTCTGGATGAAGAGTTTTAACGCTTAAATATTGAATATTTAAGAAACAATACACGCTTCATGGAAAGGCATTGTTAATGTGAGACTGGCAAGAGTTTGAAATTTTTACATTTATCTCTTAATCATTTATATTGATCATGATGAATTTTAATCGAGTTTCGTTTATCGATATTTTATATTTATAATTTACTGATAAAAAATTGATCATGGTTGGACAAACATTCCCAACTCCGGGTCGATTTAAAAATCATCCGCCGACAACTCCATTGCACTAGGACGGACTACAGCCTCTCTCTCCGGTGCCGATAAAATAGAGGAAGATCCCGGATTAGTATAATTGTTTTTGACCGCCCCCATTAGTCCTTCCTCTTGAAATATCTTCCATACTTCATGCATGGAAATCGACCAAAGGCGTAAAAGGATCCTCTGAACATGGGAAAATTGTTCACCAGTGTGCGAAAGCATCACCGCAGCATCTTTAGTCAACGGAATATCGCATTCACATAGTTTAACTATCTCTCAGCTCTCCTAGCATCTTGATATTGCTATTAGTCTGAAGCTGGTTTTCAGGCAGGAAATTTTCAATTTCACAAACAAGCATTGTAAACACAGAGCCAGATGTGAGTGATACGTCGACGCGATGCTGAAGCCCAGCCAAATTATCTGCCACTAGTAAATTAAATTTTCACTGATTCAAAATTCATTTCAAAACTAAGCTCACAGAGAAAGAAATTTATTAATAATCTTTGTTTTATTGATTACTCAATCAAAGATAACATATTCTTGTCTATTCTAACCGAAACGACCCAGTTATGGCTCATGGCCGCCACGCGAAGGGCTTGGAATCTATTTATAGGATTGGAGAATACGGGTCCATATTAGAACTGCTGGAATTAATCTTCCGTCAAACTTTGAAAGTAAGTGATCTGACTTTAAAACTTTAATTTGTGCGGGGATTTAGATATTTTCAAAGCAAAGATTAATTAACTCTTTGTCTTTGAAAGTCCCGTTCTTGTTTATTAATCATGAAGTGGAACATAGCTAATATCTTTAGATTTATTAAAAGAAATATGTCATCGCAAGTTCATCCTGCAAAGGTTGCCAATAAGCAATCGCGCGAACAACCAAAGCCCGAAGTTGTTGGCAACTACAGATTGGATAAAATAGTTGGCAAGGGAACCTACGGAACAGTTCATGCAGCCTATAGATTAGATAATAACGAAAAAGTAAGTCATTAACTGCCATGTCAATAAGGTGGCAATTAAAGTCATTAACAAGTCATCCATTTCCGCAGAGAAACATGTGACAAGGATTCAAAGAGAGATCCGATTCTTAAAGCTTTTACATCACCCACATATTATTGCAGTTTTAGATGTGATCGAAAATGAACATAAAATATTCATAGTCATGGAGTATGCCCAAAAGGGGGAACTTTTCGATTATATTGTCGCAAACAAAAGATTAAAGGACAAGGAAGCCAGGTTCTTCTTTAGGCAAATAATTTCAGCAGTCGACTATTGTCATAGGGTAAATTAAAATTGTATATCTCTATTTTTAGAATTCCATAATTCATAGAGATCTAAAACCGGAAAATCTCCTTCTTGATGAAAATAAGAACATTAAAATTATAGACTTTGGATTTTGCAATACGTTTAGGCTTAATGGTCAACTTGACACATTTTGTGGCTCTCCTTTTTATGCATCTCCAGGTAAATATGTCACTTCAATGTAAAAGAAATGGTTCTTGGAAAACGGTATCTTGGTCCGGAAGTAGACGTGTGGAGTCTTGGAGTAATTTTGTACGCACTACTATGCGGTGTCTTGCCATTTGAAGATGAAAATGTGAAGATTCTTTACAAAAAGATAGCAACAGCAAGTTATTACACTCCAGAATATCTTTCAGCGGGTAAACCACGTATGTTGTTTTCATCAAGAAAGTAAAAATTTAATTGCGCGAATGCTTGTTGCTGATCCCTCTAAAAGGGCCACATTAGATGAAATTAAAAAGCATGTATGGATGATGGATGGTTATGATTCAATTTTAGATAACTATTTACCTGAAAGGCCTATTCTCTCTGCCAACCGTTTGAATAATGAAATAGTTCGCAGGATGGTTGTGTTTGGCTGCACAGCTGACGAAGTTACTCGAGCCTTTGAGGATGCCAAATCAAATCCAATTAAAAATATTTACTATTTGCTGAGTGAAAAGCTACAGAGAGCCGAAAAAGAAAAGAAGATGCGGGAAGAGAAGGCACATAGAGACTCGACCACTTCATTGGGTTCTTCAATTACTTCACTTGCAAATACAACAAGTACTATTAGTGCCATGAGTTTGAATTCTAACCAAGAATTGGCGAGTCAAAACTCTTTAACCGAGTCGATGCAAAACAACTCCAAGAAGGGACACGAACGAAGATTTAGCGCGCCAATTCAAGAGCTCAAGAGTACTACTCCTGCTCCAAAAGAACTTAATGGATGGTTCTTAAATGTGTCCACTACAACTTCAAAGACACCGGATGAAATTATTGAAATAATAAGACTAGTGTTAAAAGAGAACTCTATAGGGTATCAACACAGCGGATTTGTATTTTATTGCGAAGAAATATGTAATGAATCGGACGAAAAGATTAATTTTGAGATTGAAATTTGCAAAGTTGCAAAATCTTCCATGCATGGATTGCATTTCAGGAGAGTGAATGGGGGATTATGGGCATTCAAAAAGTTGTGTACAAAGTTAGTGCAACAGCTTCATTTATAAAACTGTAGATTAATAAAAACTTATTTATTTTAGACTGTTTATTTCATAATTTTCTTAATTTGGATGAACCGCCAATTCAGGGAACCGCCAAATGATGTACCCCTGTAATGAATAGTTTTCTGGCATCTTTAAAACATAGAAAAACTTTAGCTCAAAACAAGTATGATATAAAACTTGCTGGGAATAGTTTAAAGAGATTCGCATCACTGTTGAATTCTATCAAATTTTCAGATGAAAACCAAAAGGAATTAGTAAAGAATATTTCAGAGTGTTTGTTTAATGTGGCCATATTCTGCAAGGAGAATATTCAGGACATGATTGAATGTTTGCAAAACCTAATCAAGGCATCTCATTTTCAAGATGGAATCCTAAGATCTTTGACCTATATTCAAGTAACAGTGATTGTTAGAATTCAAGGTAGAAAATGATAGATCATGACGCACATGTAAAAATTCAAGAACAAAAGTCTATATTTTCCGTATGCTTTAATATAATTGAAAATCCAAAATCATTTGATTTGAATAGCAGACGAAAAGTAATCCATTAGTCTTTTTGATTTCAAGGCGTGTCATGTAATTAATTTGTTGATCCAAGATTGCAAAGAAAACAAGATATATGTAACTAAGTTTGAGAATAAACATTTTTCAACCTTGTTGAAGGTATTGATTGGAGATAATGACAGAGTTATTCAGTATAAATTGACAATGTTTTTATATAAAATTACGCCTAAAAAGAAGGATGATTTTATTGATAGTCTTTTCAGGGGATGTGATGTGAGAATGAAAAAGGCATTCTATGAGCTTGATCCGTTGAACTTTATAGAAAAGGCTTTTATGTTTATTAATTCTACAAATAATGGAATAACTTTAATAGATTCTGATGATACTGCGTTTCTTCATTTTAATGAACATTTTATAACGTTGTGTTTGGATGATAATGACTGGAATGACATAAGATATGAAGATGTAAAAGATTTTGAAATAAACAAGAAATATTTAAAATTTATTTCTAAAGATGGATCTAAAATAGAATTCCAACCGATGGATATAAAGGAAAGTGAAATTGAATTTATAGAAAAAAAATTGGTGAGAAAAGAGAAACATTCATTGCCTATAGAGCCTCTTTTATCAATTAAAAAGTTTGATTCAGAAATTGTTGAAGAAAGAATTTCAAATTTAATGGAAGTTACAAATGAAAATACTGAATCTAAAAATAAATTAGAGACCCCAGCCACCAACAATTTGGAAATTCCAGAGAAAGAGAATAGAACAAGTTTTTCAATTAAAAGAAGTGCTAGAAAATTTAAAAAATTGTTAATTGAAAGTGAATCTGAATCGAATGTGAAGAATGAGGAGAATATAGTCAAACAATTAGATGTTGTAGATCTGAAGAAGCCGAAGGATGATGAAAGTTTGAACATTAAGAGCAAGACAAGTGAAAGCATTAATAAAAAGCAGAATAGAAAATCAATAAAATTAAAAGAAATATCTTCAGAAAAATCATCAGAAGAATCAGAATACACTGAACAAAACGAAAGACCAAAGATAAAGGATTCTGCTGTGAAAATAAAAAGAAATTCAATTCAATCAACGCGAAAAAAGACTCCAATAGAACTCAAACCAAAAAATGAAATTGAAAATTCAGTGGTTAGAAAACCAATTTAAAGAAGAGAATCTCTATTTCCCATAGAATCAAATTCATCTTTAGAACCAATTGAAATTGGAAGAAAGAAATACTCTTCTCCCCCTGCATTAAGTGCAAGTTCAATTTCAGGTAAAATTAACTTTCATACAACAAAAGAATCATCAACAACTGATTCAGCTTTGTCAGTGTCACGATTAAAGAGAAAATTATTTGAAACAAATTTAAACCAAAAAGAATCTAAAAAGAAAGATCCAGAATTGATGAATCTATTAACTCAAATTTCAAGTAAGAATTTGTTAAAGAAATTTCAAAGATGCTATTTATAGAATCATTATAAAAAGTGAAGAAGAACTAAAGCATGATATTTCAACAGTCTCAAAAGAGGTTAACGCTTCAATTGACAAGTTCTTCTTGGAATCACATTCTCTATGGTACTCTATTAACATTAATATTCACATAGCATTGAAAGTTCACAAGAAATAATCTCCAAATTTTTAAGTCAATTAACAAATCCATACCCTTGTGCAGAATTTTCGTTCCCTTCATTTGCTAATATTCCAATAGAATGTTCTTTCGTTAATGACTCCAATTCTTTCACTGATTTTCATAATGAAATGAATAATCACTTGACTAAAATTAAAAAGCTTGTAAACAAGAATATTGAAAACTCAATTAAAAGAGAAGCTACTAGAAAAGACGCTATTGTCGCTAAAAAACTTAAACTATAAAGTCCCAACAAAATTAATTATCCTTTATTTAAGACTACTTGTTATTCCAATATTTTAGTGAGACTTTCTACACTATCACGCGCCTTTTCAAATTCCGTCCTCTTCACCACCTTTACAGTATCGAGAGACTTTTCTTTTATCCAATCATTAACAATATTAAAGTTATCGTCTTCTACAAGAAACACTCTATCCTCCTTGGCTATATCAATCACTTTATTTTCGTCAACATTTCCTAACATTGTCATCGGAATATCCATGGACAGTATTTTATTATCCAGAGAAGTCAAATACCCATATTCAGGGTTTTCATTATTGTATTCATTCTTCAAAATAGTACATAAATCATCAAGTTCTTCGATAAATGTTTTAAATATATCTTTAAAGGCCTTTTCATATTTAGGATAAAGTACTTTCATAATATCATCTCTGTGGAGAGAAGATAAATACAACATTATAACAGAAAAGTCTTCAAGATGAAGTCTGATTAGTTCAATATCTCCAAATTCTACCTTTATATTTTGAAAGGCTTCCATGCTTTTGTAATCTTTATCCGCTTGATCCTTAAAAATTCGTTCAAGCGCAGCCTTGACTTGAGTATTTGAGTTGGCTTTTTTGACTATCTCATCTTTTTCAAGGATTCCATCACACTTATATTCGGACTTTAGTGATTCCACACATTCATTTATACGTTGAAATAACTCATTGCTATCTTTCTTTAATTCGGCTACATCGGTCTTTCCACTAAGAATATTTTTCATTTTATCGTCTTTGAATTTTTTATTGTGCAATTCTTCAATAATAGACTTTGTCGCGTCATTATTATTGACACGAGATACAATAATCGCCTTTAATATCAATGGCAACTGTAATATTTCAAATTCCATATCCGGCAAACTTTGAAGTTCAAATTGCAAAGAAAAGTCGAACTTTAATCCGGGTCTAAAGTTCCTAATTGCTTCTCTGTCATGGAATTTGGCTATCACTCCATGTTGAAACAGACTATCTTGCTTTTTAAAGTTTAGAAATATTCTTTTAAATTGAACAGGTAGATTATTCAATATTTTTAAATTTGTGAGACTAAGATATGGTAAAAGGATGTTCCCGTTAGTTGATTGTATACTTACTGGAAAGTCGTACATATACTTCACAAGGTAACTTACTCTATCTATTTCAATATTTAAAGGCTCCAAGGCTTTGTCGTTAATCTTTATCTCCAGCACTTCACGCTGGGAATATTTTTTTGGTTCAATACCATTTGACTTGGCTTTGATTTGGGCGCCAGTCCTTGGAGATGGTGGTGTCCTAATAATAAAGTACCAGCCCAGAACAAATGTTATATAGGTTATTACAAATATCGATGCTGTGATAACGTAAGTCTTCAACATTTTCGAAGTGGCTGGGTCGATCGAAAGATAAAAATAGAAAAAATAGAAACGCAATGATTTGCGAACTGTCACATAAAGATACATGTGTGATGTGAATGTAAATTTATATACTTGTTTTAATGCAATTAGAGCCAAAAGTACAGATATTGAAGAAGCGTTTCTCTTTCATTTCTTTTTCGTATTTTTCTAATTCTTCTATTGAAGATGCATTTGACACTTCAGAATACAACTTTGTGAATTGCTTTGCTTCTTCTGTCATGCTTTGTATTCTCTTCGAATGATTTTCATTCATAGCATGAATATCTAAATTAATAAGTTCCTTTTTATCGTAAATCTATGGGCATACAATTTGTCGTTCCAAAATTCGTCTCATTTCATTAACTTTTTCCATATCCCTCACGGTTTCTTCTTTAAAATATTGCTGGTTGTCTGAAAATATTTCTGACATAAAATCATGGTTTCTTATAAATCGTGCCTGCGAGACTTCATAGACAGCAAAATTATCAAAGTCGTCTATAAATACAATTCACGTTTAATAAATACCGCCTGAAAGATCTTCCCCATCGTCAAAATCAGGCCCACCTTTCTTCTTCTTCTTAGCGGCTTGAATAGACAGTTGTGAGTTCAGTACAGGCTGTCTGGGCATGTTAAATTGAGGCGTAGTAGGGCCTGGCCTTTTCGGAGCATATAGTGATTGTATTTGCGACTTCTGAATATTCATGGGAGACGCATAACGAAGAGCAGGTGACGCAGCGGGTGAGCCAGCGAAGGGAGGTCTAAATGACGAACTTTGTCTAGGTGTCATCAAGGGATTATTAGCCAAAGTCGCGGCTTTAGGAAACGGAATGCAGGGCTTCACAGGAATTCGTATATTATCTATTATTTTTACATGACTATTAATACTTGTGTCAACGCCTACGTAATGAACTATAGCGATTGGATGCTCACTTTTGAGAAGCCTATAAAGCTTTTTCGTAATAGTAACATAATTGTCTCCCAATGAATATCCATCTTCATTAGTCGTCACTTCAAGTATCTATTTACACAGCATGACATGTTTACTTGGGAGTCTTCTAATTGGAACCGGGCTTTTTCACCTTTACTTGCCCAAAAGTAACCATCATCCGAAACTTCATCATTTTTCATAAAAATGAGGTAAATGTCTCCTGGTTTAGGCTTGTTCCAAACTGTCCATCTGAACTGAATGTGCTGAAAGGAGGAACTAGCTTTTGACAGGAGCTCAAAAGCCTTTCCAGGCGAGAAATGTTGGTACTCGGGGTTATAGACTGTTGCTGCTTGACAATAGTAACCGTGCATAAGTTATGCGTGAATTTGTAAATTTACAAAATGGTTGAAAAGTAAAGATGCATTATTTATTATCAAAATAAACGCTATTCCCTTAGTCTTATTTCTTCTTCTTCATTTCCACTATTTAAATTGTTATCATTCGCAGTCGTGCCATTTGAGTTGCCAATGACAGAATCAATATCGCCTTCATTGCGTTCTTCATTTCGATAATCCGTATTTGATGCCGCTAAATTTCTCCTGCTTAAATTTTCAACTCTGCTGTGGTCTATTACAGTAATATCTTCTAATGTTTCCGATATCTCACCAAATAGTCTTTTTAAAATAATCGGTGCTTCAAGATAGTTTTTGCCTCCTAGACGTGGGTAGATTTCTGTCAAGTAGTAATACAAATGCCCGACAAAAATTCCCATTAATTCGTAGTTTAATGATCGACCCATGAGCAAATAATGAATAGCCATCAATCCATAAGGTGCATAGGGAGCTCGAACAGGAAATAAAATAAGCATCAAATGCATATTTGGGTTGAGCCTAGACCACACATATAAAACAGCAAATTCCAATGCCGATGATAAAAACGCTGTACGGACAAAATAGTCGATAACCTAAACAATAGCGCAGAATATTATAATTTACCAATAAAGAAGAACAAAAGAATATCAGCATATAAAGAAAATCTGCATTTCTATTCCTGAATGACATTAGTTCAAGATGCCGAAATTGATTCAGTAAAACATAGACCGAAATCAAAAGCTCCAAATTAAATGATCCGTAATATAAAAATGGTGTGATCAATCTCCAAAACTGTACTATACTGTAAATGAAACGATACCTGTAGTTTTCTGACCACAAGATCTGGATTAAAGTAGAGTTTGTAAGGAGTAACCAAATCTAAATGCTGGTATAACAAACTTCTAATGATATTACGCAAAGTAGAGCAGTAAATAGTATCCCACCGAGGTAATACTTAGTAACTATTGGGATCTCCATTTTGTGGCTGATTCGGAATTGGCCGATGTCTAAAAAACTGACTCTTATTTAACCTTTCATCTCATAATACAGCAGTAAAATATGAAAAACTGTCAATAATTTATCGAAATTCCTAATAGACACCATAAAAGATGGCATATTTCTTAATCCCGACTTTCTCGTAGGATGTCTTCAAATAAGATGCAGATATGGTTAGGTTTAATGTAGTGAATATGACCATTAAAATTGCAGATTTCGAGCTGGCGCAATAGCAAATTACAATATACATCACAACTTCCACAAAGTAATGAGGGCAAATAAGGATATCATACGGGAACTGGTGAGGCAATGTTTCGTGGTTGGTATTTGAAGCCAATATAACGTGTAAATAAAATTGAAAGCATTGTAATATTACTAAGACTATGCATGTAACTGTTGACAAGAGTGATATTCTACTCACTATTTCCCATACCGAGAAGTAATAGAAATGCCCGGCCAAATAATGCATTATATGCATTTTTGAATAACTACGGTATTTAAATATGAATACTGTTTCGTATAACCTTCGAATTAAGTGTAACAGGAATACGAAAGGTAATTCAATGGATGCGGTTTCATTATAGTACATCTTATAGCAACCTAAAATTACAGCAAGTAAATAAAAATGGCTAAAATTTTTCTTTTTGATGTAGAAAACGCCTAAATTACATTGTCCTGACTTAATTAAGGTGTTTCCATGGAGAAGAAGACTTTTGAGCCTATTGAATGGTGAAAAGTAAGCCATGGCTATGAAAACAATTCCAGATATGTAGTATAAATCAACTATGTAAATATTATACAATGAGAACATTGCCGATTTGAGATTGGAAATATTACATTTCTATAATTTCTATAAAGTCTAACGAGTTTTCAAAAAAATTATGTCATTTGTATGGGAAAATATTTTAAAGGATATGGAGACTTGAGTAATATAAGTATTGTCTTGGTAACGGAGTTTCGGAGCAGGGTTTACCAATTAATTTAATGACAGCCGTTGAAGTTCTCGAACTTGTCAAATTAAAGGATAGAGAAAAACAATATAGTCACAGAAATGAAAATAACATTAATGGCAAGCAAAGTATTGCCCAAAAATTATTTAAGTTGTTGCCAGGTTTATGGAAGGTACGTTTTACACAGGAGGGGATCTCTGATTTAACAAACACAGAGCGAAGTAGTTCAAGATGGTTTCCATCATTGCCTTATTCAACCTTTGAGGTGGTCAGGAATAGCAATTTGTTCAAAAACGATAATTCTTGCGATACAATTGTGCTCAGACAGAATATATTTACGTCATTGAAATTAGAATTTTTGCCAGCTACTACTTTCGTCATTTTACTGTCCTTTTGCATCACGTTGATGGAAGGTAGCGGAATTTTAGAATATTCAGGTGCGGCAACAAAATATGTATATTTTGGAAAAGACTTTACGGGATATTACATGGCCCCATTCTTGATCAAGAACCCGTTTGAAGCACTTATTTCGTTTGTATCATTATGGCTTTTAGAATCTTCGCTATCAGGGATTGTAGGTCCTATTATAAGCTTCAAATATCTGTTATTCTTAAGCATAATCATGGTTTCTATTATACAGTATGGTATCGGGTTTCTATTTTCCCGGGCAATTGGATGGACTTTTCCCTCACTATTTTTTAACGAAGCCATGCATCAAACGTCTGAAGGTATTATGATCAAAAAATATTTAATAGGCTTATATCCGTTATTATGGGCTATATTGATGTTACAATCGTTACGATCAGGCGATAGGTACATGGTCATTTTTGAAGACCTGAAATCAGCTCAAAAAAGTTTTGCGGTAGTTGTCAGAAAAAGTTACTTAATGTTATGCTTTATGTCATTACCATTGACAATTCAGTGCAAGTGGTGGTGGCATATATCGTCATTTTTACTAGGTACTCTGCAAGTTATAACATTCATTGTTTTTTCGAAAAGCCGGGAAGGATGGGAAGTAATTGAAAAATGCAGATCACACTGGACAAGGAAGGGTTGGCTGAGGCAACTATACTTGTTTTCGTTTATTTTGCTTTTTGTTCTTTGTTTTAGCAATACTATTCATACGAAACCACAAATTACGCCTTCTCCATTTGAAATTGCACAATTGGGTGAAAATGATCAACCTATATTAACTTTCCTAATTATGACTGCACCAAGACCCGGAAATCCTAGTCACTTGATAGACACAATACAGTCATACTTAAAAGAATTTCCCGATGATTCAAACCATCCTTTATTCAAAAGAATGAAAATGATCGTGTTTACTCATTTTTCATTTCACGAAACATACTTCAAGGCAAAAAACCTTCTGAAAGACAATAAAAAGGCAAATGAATTCCTGAAATGGGTCCAGCTGGACGGTGATACCTACAACCAAAGATTGCACTTTTCGAAGGCGATTGCATTGGCATCAAATTCTTTCGACTCCAGATATATTGCTCTTATCGAAGACGATTTTCCTTTGTGTGAAGGAAAATGGTCAACCTTTATGCGTGCATTATATCAATTACAACTGGAGTCCCCTGATCATTGTTCTTTATTTATAGGGACTGGTGGAAGGTAACTATGCAAATTTAAAAATATAGTGGCCTTATTTTCAGGCAGACAATAGCGAATACTCTTTCAAATCTTTTAGTAATCTTTTAAAAGTAAAAAGAGTAAGGTAAACGAATCAAATTACCCCACCGATGTAATCCTTCAGAAATGCTTGCGAGGACATTTTCAAGAATGCTCATCTTGTAAAATGGTGGCAACGAAAACATTACTCATGTATCATGTTGGCTATAATACTAGCACGATGAATTCCAGATTATACGGCCAAGAACAATTCCAATGTGGTTGGCGACATCCTTTTAATGGAGAACTAGATGTAAGAATTGTATGATTTTGTCTTAAAACTAACGAAAAATAAAAATCGAAGATGACGACAGGTCTGTTTGCATTAATAGCCATAACCTATGAAAATTTTGGATTAAAAATTATTTGAGAAATTTAGACTTTTCATAGATTAACATCTGGACAAACGAAGCAGTTCCCTCCGGGGATTTCATACTGTACACTTCCGCGTCAGGATGGACAAAGATCTCGCCCTGCGGCTGAGAAAAGCAGCATATTCTATCGTCTTGTAATAGTCACTAGTTTGGCTCTTAATTATGAGAAACAACCATGCAGCAAACATTTAACCTTGGTAAAGTCTTTTAATATTTTTACCATTTATGTATTTTTATGTAATGTGACTTATGTATTTTTATGTAAAGTGACATGGTGAATAACCCCCAATTATTTTAAGTTGTTATTTTGTTTTGAGATGAAATTCAATATCCTTTAATCCTTATTATAATCCTATTTTATTTCTTAAATATGAATTTCTTTAATGTTGATTGCCGGACTTTTTTGTTTGTTTACTATATGGATAACAAAGAATACCAACCAAAAAGCTTTCTTCCATCTATTCCAACAAATTTAGTAAAACCTCAAAGTAGCAGTGATATATCCAAAATCCTGGAATCAAGGCTATATGCAATACCTGATTTTGTTAACAGAGCAGCTGGAAAGAGGACTGGAAGTCGGGTTGACGACAAAATACTGAAGATGAGACGCACATACAAACCAATCAGTTATGATAACTACGGGGAAATGTCAGTGTCTTTAAGAAAGTCTCAGTTACCACCGATTGACCAATTTGAAAACAAAGTGACGACCGAATACAAAGTTGAGACCCTTAAGTCAAAAGTCGAGAGGAAGGTTTATCAGCAAAAACTCAGAAATCCTCTTGATTTCATAGAAAAGATTAATAAAGAAAAGCAATCCACGGAGTTTGTTTACATGGTTCCAAATGTTCAAGAAAATGGAAGGTTTAATCCGTATGATTTGACTATTGTAGATTTCTTAGAAATCGACAAGCAAAATTTTTATACTTTATCAGCAAAGGTAACGAAAAATATATATGAACCATAGGGAGTAACACATTTTGTCCAAGGAAAGGCAGAATTCACTGCTTTGCATCAGTGGATTCGTGAATACCATCTTTTTAACAAAATAATTAAAATCCCGTTCTTTTCAAAGTATAGATCTTGGAAATGTTTTACATCTTGGAGGAAGCATGTGCGAGGAAAGAAGATAGATGAAGCTAAAAAGTACTTAACAGAAAATCTCTTTATTGTTGATTCAAGGCTTTGCAAACCTTTGCTAGAAGTTAGGAAAGTATGCCAAAATTTCAAGTTTTTGAGATTTCATGCGATTCAAAAGGAAATTACTTATGATCTTCCAGTATTCATTAAACAACATGAGGACTCCGTGAAGCATTCAGTTAGCAATCTTAATGATTTTAGGAGCCAGGTTGAAAAATTAATTAGTGATTGCTGTGAAGAGTGCATAAAATCTTTTACGTTGAAGACCAAGGAGCAGTTTGAAAGTTCATATTCCAAGAGATCTTCTAGTTCCTCTTCAAGAGAGAAAAAGGCTAGGAAGGGAAGCTCTAAAGAAGCCATGGAGCCCGTTAAGATGGTTTATACAGAAAGAGCGGCAAAAAGAAAAATGTCCTTTAGATTACAAAGATTCGTAAAAATGTCAGATTACCTTGTGGTTAATGCATTGCAGGCTGTCTCAATATCATCTATGAATGATTTAGTTGTTCTCTTGTTCCGTCATTTTACGGATGAAAACGTGGTCAATGATTCTACTGAAAGCAATCAACATTTTCTGTGGACCCTGAAGACTTCAACCCTTATTGATATAATTAAGCAAGAATCATTTTTGTTAAAAACTAATAAGACGGATATGCAGAAGAAAATGAATCATGATTCTCCAATGTTCAGGACCGAGATTACCATGAATGAGTCCACATTAGAATTCTTACCTTCATACAACGAATTCTTAAATGGATTGGAAAAAATATCGAAAAGTTTTGTTAACATATTAGAAAATTTCACACCCCTTTGTTCTAGTGTAACATATATTGACAAAAAGGAACTTTTGGACGAGGCTAGTTTCTCTGATGGACCCAATGTTTTTGAAATTGTATTAGATGACGTTTATTTTCAGGTGCTATTTAATCGTATGAAAGGTGTCTTATCGGGCAACTTCAATTTGGCTAACCATTTTGCTCATACTTTTGATCAATACGTAAAAATGTTTAATGAAAATCTTACAATCACAATGGAGAGTATTGAAAGCCAGGATTTGAGTTTGGAGTTTTTTGAAGGGGCATTGAAAAAGTATACAGCTCAAAGGAAAGAAATGGAATCAATTCAAACTTCATGCCAAGTTGGCAATATGTTAATTGATAGTGTTAATTTACAGAAACTTCTCTTGCCATCACCGATCAGGTGCTTTAACTACTTGGAAGTTCTTTTACCAAAACTTGCGCATTCTAAAAATGAAAAGCTTTTGGTTGAATTGAATGAATCTATCAGAATTCTAAAATCTAATCCGATGTCGGTAGAATCATTTGTTGATAATTTACATCACCTTGATTATGGTAATTGTTCTATGTTTCTTTTTAAAAAGTGAAATCAATAATGGCTTCATTGGAAGACAGAATTGAAGAAACCGTGAAGTTTTATAGTTTAGTGGAAGAATACAATGTCAATATTTCACCCACAGAGCTTGCTTTATATCAAACTCTGGTCCCAACATCTAGGCAATTAAAGGATTGTATTGAAATATTTGAAGATGCCAAAGAAGAAAATATACAAAAGTTTTCATTTGAGCTTGAGAAGAATGTTAATGAAATGTTGGCAGAAGTCAATGACATTAAAAACAAGGCTCAAGATTCCTTGATTCTCAATCCAACGTCTGCCTCTTCAACTGTGATAAACTATATTGATGACCTTTTGAGCTCCTTAAATAAGCAACAAAAACTTTCCGATTCTTACATTTCATATCAAAAAGACTTTAAGATGACTGCTTCCAAATTTACTGAAGTGGATGAAACACTTCATGATTTAACTATAAAAAAGACATTGTGGACTTCCTTTGAAGAGTTTGATTCTCTAGTAAAGTAAAGATAAACTTTTCTATCAACTTTAGAAATTGGCGTGAGATGCCATTTGAAAAATTGGATATTGAAGATATGAATAACAAGATTTTGTCTTATTTGAAGACGGTTGTTCAAGTGGAAAAAGGACTTCCTCCTAATGAAGTTGTCCCGAAATTGCGATCAAAGGTGGAAGAGTTTCGTCAGATATACCCAACGATTGTGGATTTGAGAAACCAGGCCTTGAAACCTAGACACTGGGAAAAGATTCAAGAAGTTATTGGAAAAGTTATTGCCAAAGATGAAACATTTACACTTGGAAATCTTAATGATATGAATGTGTTCTTGTTCAAAGAGGATATTTCTGCTATATCTGCTCAAGCTTCATCAGAAGCAGCGTTGGAAGAAATGTTGTCCAAAGTCCAGAAAACGTGGGGAGAGCTTGAATTTACTGTCTTGCCATATCGAGACTACAAAGTAAATTATCAAAGAATAACTTAAACAGGATGTTTTTATTTTGGGCGGTGTTGATGAAATTGGTGCCCAGTTGGAAGATAGTCAAGTGATTGTAGCGACAATTAGAGGATCTAGACATAATGGCCCGATCAAGAATGAAGTTGAAAGATGGGATAAACAGCTTGCTCTATTTTCAGAAACTTTGGAAGAATGGATAGCATGTCAACGTAGTTGGTTGTACTTGGAAACCATTTTTAGTGCTCCTGATATTCAAAGACAGCTACCTGAAGAATCCAAGATGTTTTCACAAGTTGATAAGTCATGGAAAGATATAATGAGAAAAACAAGCCGAAACCCACTTGCAATCAAAGCAGGAACGGTGTCAGGACTATTGGAGACTATGCAACAGAATAATCAATTATTAGAAAAGATTCAAAAATGTTTGGAAGAGTACCTTGAATCTAAAAGATTGCTATTTCCCCGTGCTTATTTTCTCAGTACGTTTTAAAACAAGTAACAATTTAGGTAATGATGAGTTGATTGAAATTTTGTCTCAAACAAGAAATCCGCTTGCTGTTCAGCCACATTTGAGCAAATGTTTTGATGCAATTAAATCACTGGAATTTTCAAGTGAACCCAAGAGCATTGATATTTTAGCCATGATGTCACCTGAGGGTGAAAGACTCGCGTTTATTAAGACTGTGAAGGCTAGAGGAAATGTTGAATCATGGTTATCGTCTGTTGAAGATGGCATGTACAATACAGTTAGGAAGGCTATTAAAACTGGATTGACCGAGTATGAGAGAATGCCTAGAGATGAGTGGATATTAAGTCAGCCTGGACAGATTGTATTAGCAGTTTCACAAATAATTTGGTGTAGAGACGTTACGGAGTGTTTAAAATCTAACAAAGTGTTATCAAGTCTTCAAAAGTATAAAGATAAATGCGTACAGGTAATTTAATTATTGTTAACTTAAAAGAATCTGATTAAACTTGCAACTATGGTCCGTGGAAACTTATCTAGATTGAATAGAGGAAAACTTGGTGCTTTAATAACAATAGAAGTTCATGCAAGAGATATATTGATAGGCTTAATTAATAGCCGAGTGAATGATCAAAATGATTTTGAATGGAACAAGCAGTTGAGATATTATTGGGATGCTGAGAATGATTCGTGTGTTGTGAAGATGACTAATTCAACATTTGAATATGGATATGAATATCTTGGATGCTCACCAAGACTTGTTATTACACCATTGACTGATCGCTGTTACATGACGCTTACAAGTGCTATTCAATTGAACTTGGGAGGATCACCGCTAGGGCCTGCGGGAACAGGAAAGACTGAGACTGTTAAAGATTTAGCAAAGGCTGTTGCTAGACAATGTGTTGTGTTTAATTGTAGTGATGCATTGGATTATAAAATGATGGGCAAGTTTTTTGCAGGATTAGCGCAATCAGGAGCGTGGGCCTGTTTTGATGAGTTTAATAGAATCAATGTAGAAGTTTTGTCTGTTGTCGCGCAACAACTGTTAACAATCAAGAGAGCAAAGGATGCCAAAGTGCATAGATTTATTTTTGAAGGAAAAGACATTCGATTAATACAAACTTGTAACTCTTATATTACAATGAATCCGTAATTTCTCTTGTTGATTTGAAAATAGTGGATATGCTGGAAGAACTGAATTGCCTGATAATTTGAAGGCATTGTTTAGACCGATTGCTATGATGAGTAACTTTTGTTTGTTAATTTTATAAAGTTCCTGATTATGCTTTGATTGCTGAAATTATTTTGTTTTCAGAAGGCTTTGAAAACGCAAAGATTTTGTCAAGAAAATTGGTCAATTTGTATAAACTGTGTAGTGAACAATTGTCTCAACAGGATCACTATGATTTTGGAATGAGAGCTGTGAAATCTACAGTTAATATGGCTGGCGCATTGAAGAGAGCAAGTCCAAATCTGAATGAAGATGTTGCATTGATTAGATCATTAAGAGATTCCAATCTGCCAAAATTCTTAGCTGATGATATTCCACTGTTTAAAGGAATTTTGAATGATTTGTTTCCAGCAGTTACAGTTCCACCTTTGGATTACGGTGTTTTGTTGAATGCTATTCAAGATTCAATGACAGAAAGAAAGTTGGATATTGTTCCAGCGTTTGTTGAGAGAGTTATTCAGTTGTATGAAACAATGAAAGTTCGTCATGGTGTTATGCTTGTTGGGCCTACTGGAAGTGGAAAGACAACTAATTATGAAATATTAGCATCTGCATTGACTAAATTAAAGGAAAGAGATCCGAATAATCCAGATTATCAAAAAGTTAGAACGTTTGTATTGAATCCAAAGTGTATAACAATGGCAGAATTGTATGGAGAGTTTAATTTAGCTACAATGGAATGGAAAGATGGTTTGATGGGGAATATAGTGAGAGCGCAAGTTTCTGATACAACAAGCGATGAGAAATGGATCGTGTGTGATGGTCCAGTAGATGCATTGTGGATTGAAAATATGAATACTGTTTTAGATGATAATAAATTGCTTTGTTTAACTAATGGAGAACGAATTAAACTGAATAATACTATCCACATGGTCTTTGAAGTTTCAGATTTGGCTGTTGCATCACCTGCCACTGTTAGTCGCTGTGGGATGGTCTATTTAGATCCAATGATTCTTGGTTGGCAGCCATATGTAAAGAAATGGATGAAAGGTTTACCTGATTATATTAATGATGAACACAAAGAAGTTTTAATGTCCTTTTTTGATCAGTTTGTTGATGTTGGATTGAAGTTTGTTAGAAAGAATTGCAAAGAATACATTTCAACTGTGAATGTGAATTTGGTTGCTTCATTGTGTAAAATTCTTGAAACGCAATTGGAAAGAAAAGATGAAATTGAATATAACCAATCTACAGCAGATTTGAAGTCCTTGTTTGGTTATATTTTTTCATTTGCTTATATTTGGTCTATTGGAGGCAACTTGGCTGATGGATGTCATGATTCATTTGATACTTTTGCCCGTGAGACCCTTGATAATAACATTGTCAGTGATTTCAGCATTCCATCGCAACAATCTGTTTATTCATACTATGTGGACTTTAAGAAGAAGAGATTCCAACCTTGGGATGAGCTTGTTCCCTCCTTTAGTTTTGACCAATCAGTCCCATTTTTTCAAATCATGGTCCCAACTGTTGACACTGTTCGTTATAGCTTCTTTTTAGAGTATCTAATAAATCATGATCACCCCACATTAATATCTGGAACTACTGGAGTTGGAAAGTCATTCATGATAATGGATTGTTTGAATAAATTGACAAAGAACAGGGGATATTTGCAAGCCAATTTGAACTTTTCTGCACAAACTACTTCAGCCATGACACAGCAGATTTTAGAACTGAAGCTTGAAAAGAAGAGAAAAAATATTCTCGGTGCTCCAAATAATTCAAAGATTGTCATGTTTATTGATGATTTGAATATGCCTAAAAAGGATACTTACGGATCTCAGCCACCGTTGGAACTTGTTCGACAATATTTAGATTTTGGCGGTGTTTATGATAGAGATAAGCTATTTTGGAAGAAGATTCAAGATGTAGTAATAATTGGAGCATGTGCGCCACCGGGTAATGAATATATTGTGACATTGAATAGGCGGTGGAAGGAATACTATTACGCAGCGGCTGATTAGACATTTCAATGTTTTTTCCATTGCCACTCCATCAGAAGTTAGTCAAGTCCGCATATTCAAGTCTATAGTTGAGGGATTTTTAGAAAAGTTTGAGAGTGATGTTCAAACATGTAAGTGTATTTGTTAATGTAGAAAAGGTATTGATGCGATTGTTTCTAGCAGTGTTGAAATCTACAAGAGAATGTGTTCAGAATTGTTACCAACACCAAGTAAAATAGGTTAAACACATTGATTAGATAAATCGCATTATACGTTTAATATGAGAGATTTATCCAAAGTGATTCAAGGCATAACACAAGCAAAGCCGAATATAATAAAGACAAGGGTGGATATGACGAGGTTGTTTTGTCATGAATGTTCGAGGGTGTTTCATGACAGATTGATTGATTTTAATGACAAGAGTTATTTCTATTCAATATTGTCTGAGCTAACAGAAAAGAATTTTGGACAGGGGATTAGTAAAGAGAGCATGGTAGAAGATCCCATAATATTTGGAGATTTCATGAAGAGAGGAGCATCACAAGATGATAAGAATTATGAAGAAATAAAAGATAAGAAAGTGATGGAGAATGTTTTGGAAGATTATTTGGAAGAATATAATACTTTGTCATCTAAACAAATGAGACTGATATTTTTCATGGATGCTAAACAACACTTGTCAAGGATTAGCAGAGTGATTAATCAGCCACGAGGCAATGCATTGTTGGTTGGAGTTGGAGGAACGGGAAAGCAATCATTGACTAGATTAGCGTGTCATATTTGTGAGTATCGATGCATTCAAATAGAATTGACTAGAACTTATGGGACTAATGAATGGAGAGAAGATATAAAGAGGCTGTATAGGTTTGCTGGGCTGGAAGGAAAGAATACAGTATTTTTGATATCAGATACGCAATTCAAATCAGAGTCATTTCTGGAAGATATTAATAGTATTTTGAATACAGGAGAGATACCAAATCTATTTGATTTTGAAGAGAGGGAAAGAATTTTGGGAGAGTTGAGGCAAAAGGCTAAAGATAAGGGCTATGGAGAGGATAGAGATAGTGTGCAGCAGTTCTTTATTAATAGAGTGAGAGATAATTTGCATATCGTGTTGGCCATGTCACCAGTTGGAGAATCATTTAGAAATAGGTGTAGAATGTTCCCATCGCTTGTTAATTGTTGCACGATAGATTGGTTTGATGTTTGGCCCAAAGAAGCTTTGCTGTCTGTTTCATCTAGATTTCTAGAGTTTGTGGATCTAGGTCAACCTGAATTGAAAAATAAAATAGCTGAAATGTGCGTCGAAATTCATACAAGTGTGCAAACGATTGCTGAACAGTTTTATCAAGAGTTGAGAAGAAGATATTACACAACACCAACTAGTTATTTAGAGTTGATTAATTTGTATACTTTAATGTTATCAGAAAAGAAGAGAGAATTAGTTTCTAATAGAGATAGATTGAAGAATGGATTGAACAAGTTGCAGGAAACAAATGAAATTGTTGCAAAGATGCAAATAGAGTTGGAGAATCTGAAACCAGAATTAAAACAAAAGGCGGAAGATGTTGAAGTTTTGATTTCACAAATTTCCAAAGATCAACAAGTGGCTGATGGTGTGAAAAAGACTGTGAGAGAAGAAGAAGCAATTGTGAAAGAAAAGGCAGTTTTAACAGAACAAATAGCAGCTGATGCACAAAAAGATTTGGATGAAGCGTTGCCAGCGTTAGAAGCCGCGTATTCAGCGTTGGATAATTTGGATAAAAAGGATGTAGCTGAAATGAAGGCGTTTACTAAACCCCCAGAACTTGTAATGACTGTGATGGAAGCTGTTTGTATTTTGTTTAAAGTGAAGCCAGATTGGGAGTCTAGTAAAAAGTTGCTTTCAGATTCACAATTTTTAAAGAATATGATGAGCTATGATAAAGATAACATTCCAGAGGCAGTGATTAAGAAGATTAAGAAATATATTGACAATCCAGTGTTTACTCCAGAGAATGTAGAAAAGGTATCAAAGGCGTGTAAATCAATGTGCATGTGGGTTAGAGCGATGGATATTTATGCAAGGGTTTTTAAAGAAGTTGTGCCTAAAAAGAAAAAGTTAGAAGATGCACAATTAGCGTTAGAAGAAATGAAATCAAAGCTGCAAGAAAAGGCAAATGCGTTGGCACAAGTTGAAAGTCAATTGAAGAATTTGAAGCAGAAATATGAAACCAGTTTGGCATCAAAAAAGAATCTGCAAGATAAAATGGCAGAGACTTCTAATAGATTAACAAGAGCTAGCAAGTTGACATCTGCATTAGCTGAAGAGCAAGTTAGATGGACAGAGTCAGTTAAAATTTTGGATCAAGAGATTAATGATGTTGTAGGGAATATATTTCTAGCAGCAGCTGGGGTTGCATACTTTGGAGCGTTTACATCTAGTTATAGATTGACATTGGGACAAAAGTGGGTAACAAAGTGCCAAGAATTGGGTATTCCAGTTTCATCTAGTTTTAATTTAACCAAACAATTGGGAGATCAAGTGTTGATTAGAGAATGGAATTTAAAAGGATTGCCTAATGATGATTTGTCTATAGAGAATGGTATTCTAGTTTCCAGGGGTAGAAGATGGCCATTGATGATAGATCCATCTGGACAAGCTAATAGATGGATTAGAAATATGGAGATGAACAATGGATTGAAAATAATAAAATTAAACGATCCAAAATTTTTAAGAAATTTGGAAAATGCGATTAGATTGGGAAATCCTGTTTTATTGGAAGATGTGGGTGAAACATTAGACCCTGCATTGGAGCCCCTGTTGTTGAAACAAACCTTTAAGCAAGGGGGTAGAGTGTTAATTAGATTGGGTGATGCTGATGTTGATTATGACAAGAATTTTAGATTTTACATGACAACTAAACTATCAAATCCTCATTATCTGCCTGAAGTTTGTATTAAAGTTACAATAATAAATTTTACTGTCACCAAAGTTGGTTTAACTGGTCAATTGTTGGGTGACGTTGTTAAACTAGAACGACCAGATTTAGAAGAGCAAAGAAACAATTTGATTCTGTCAATGGCTGAAGATAAAAAACAATTAAAAGAAATTGAAGAAAAGATTTTGAAATTGCTTTATAATTCACAGGGGAATATTCTAGATGATGAAGAATTGATAGATGCTTTGAATCAGTCCAAAGTGACTAGTGCTGCTATTCAAGAAAGAGTTCAACAAGCTGAGAAAACTGAAGCTGAAATCAATTTAGCTCGTGAAGCGTATCTTCCTGTTTCCATTAGAGGCTCCATTCTCTATTTCATTATTTCTGATTTATCTGAAATAGATCCAATGTATCAATTCTCTTTAAAATATTTCAAAAATTTATTCAATTCGTGCATTATAAACACACCTAAATCTGATATTCTAGACCAACACATTCTTGATCTATGTGAGAATATTACAATTTCAATCTTTAACAATGTTTCCAGAGGTTTATTTGAACAACACAAACTAATCTTTTCTTTTCTAATCTGTATTGAAATATTAAAAGAAAAGGGATTGATTACTGATGCTGAATGGAATTTCTTTCTAAGAGGAAACGTTTCTATTCAAACCAAGCCACCCCCTAAACCTGAAATATCTTGGTTGACTGAATCTATTTGGAAATCTATTTTTGATCTATCTCAAACACTGCCACAATTCAAGCAATCTTTTGATTTGATTTCAAACAATCCCTCAATGTTTAATGATTTCATGGATTCTCAAACACCATTTAAGAGTGGACTGCCTGTTGATGTTTCTGATAGATTAACAAGCTTCAATATTCTAATTTTAATAAAAATTCTAAGAGAAGAATCTGTGATTGGATCTACATTTGAATTCATTAAAGAAAATTTGGGATCTTGTTTTGTTGACCCTGTACCTTTTGATCTAGCAAAAACATTTGAAGACACTAGCATTACTTCTCCTTTAATATTTGTTCTATCTCCAGGCTCTGATCCTATTAGTGCTCTATTGAAATACGCTAAAGATGTTGGCTATTCAGATAAACTTACAATGATATCACTTGGCCAAGGCCAAGGCACTATTGCTGAAGAACTAATCAAAAAAGCTACAAACACTGGCGAATGGGTCTTTCTACAAAATTGTCACTTGGCTGCCTCGTGGATGCCCAGATTTGAAAACATCGTTAAAGAATTTTCTAGTGCTGATGCTCAAATTCATCCAAATTTCAGATTAATTGTTTCTTCAATGCCTTCAAAAGTATTCCCTATTTCTATTCTACAAGATGGAGTCAAAGTTACAAATGAACCGCCAAGAGGCTTACGCGCTAATCTACAACGATTCTTTCTTGATATTTCTAACGATGTTTTTGATAAACATCCTAAACTCTCCACTTTTAGAACTTTGCTATTTGGTATCAGTTTTTTTAATGCAATCATTCACGAAAGAAAAAAGTTTGGTCCATTGGGTTGGAACATACCTTATGATTGGTCAAACTCTGATTTGGAAGTAGCTGTGGCTGTTCTCTCAAATACCCTTGCTGAAAATGATTCTATTCAATGGGACTCTCTACGCTACATGACTGATGAAATCATCTTTGGTGGAAGAGTAACTGACGACTGGGACAGAAGAACACTGAAAAGTATTCTGCAGCGATTCTACACTCCAAAAATATTGGAAAAGAATTACAAGTTTTGTTCACTGCCATTTTATTACGCCCCAGAAGGTGATCTGAGTCTAGTAAGATCCTTCATTGACAAACTTCCATTAACTGAAGAGCCTGAAATATTTGGAATGCATCAAAACGCAAACATTAGTTTTCAATTGCAAGAAACCAAACGATTAATTCAAACTGTTGTTGACGTGCAACCAAGATTGTTGTCTGGCTCAGCTGGTAAATCTCCAGATGAAATTGTCTTGGATCTCGCTTCTTCAATGCTCAGTGATATGCCTCTACTGCTAAATCCAGAATTAATACCACCCGAAAGAATGAAAGTGGATTCAGACGGAAGACTAGAAAATTGTTTATTGACCGTTCTTATTCATGAATCACATCGTTTTAATAAACTACTTCAAATTATCGTCGCGTCTTTGGAGAATTTAATAAAAGCAGTCAAAGGGCTCGTGGTCATGTCGTCTGAACTTGATTTGGTCTTTTACAGTCTATTAAACAATCAAGTGCCGCTCATCTGGTCAAACGCTGCTTACCCGTCATTAAAGCCTTTGGCATCTTGGTTCAAAGATTTACAGAAAAGAGTTCAATTCATGGCTGATTGGATTGAAAAGGGGCAGCCCAAATCATTTTGGCTTTCTGGCTTCTTTTATCCTCAAGGTAATAACATGATTTCTTAATAAAAGGCTTTCTTACGGGAATTCTTCAAAATTATGCAAGAAAAAACAAAATTGCTATTGACGAATTATCATTCTCATTTTCCGTTCTATCAAAAGATGCAAACGAAATTTCAGATTTGGATATCGATGACGATGGAACTCTTGTGCATGGGCTCTACCTCGAAGGTGCTCGTTGGGATAACGAAAAGAAATTGTTGCAAGATTCACTGCCAATGCAAATGTACTGTCCAATGCCCGTCATAAAGTTTATTCCAACACCCCAGTACACGCCAAACTCAAAATTATATGAATGTCCTCTGTACAAGACATCTGCTAGAGCGGGCACCTTGTCAACTACTGGTATTGAAATTATTTCATGTTTATTTCAGGTCAATCTACAAATTATGTTCTAGCGGCATTTCTCAATTCTGACAAGCCTTCGGAATATTGGATCTCCAGGGGCGTTGCATTGCTCTGTCAACTCAATGAATAAAAAGTTTTTGAAATATAAAATATAAAATTCCTTTGATTTATTAATTCAAAGTAATTGGGACATTCAATTTTCATTTTTAAGTTTTCTGTCAGATTAACGACGATATTCAAAAATATAGGAACCAGGTGCCCTCCTGAATTGATACTGGGGGCACAAGACTCTCAAAGCTAGGTTTCTTGTTTCCTTTTCTCGAACCTCCAAAACAATTTTTGTTGTTTCAGTAAGGATAACAGGCCATTTCTTCCAGTAATTTACACCTCGACGCCCAATTCCAGATTGGATGCTTAAAAGTTTCAAGCACTTTAATTTTTTCGCACCCTCGAATTTTTCTGTCAAGATTCTCAAATCTGAATGGTTAATCGATTCACAATCTAATACCAACTCTTCCAAATTTTCCAGCATTATTGGATCTAATATAAATTCAACTAAGAACGATCCTTGTTCAGAATTCAAATGAAGCCGCAGTTTTGATAGTCTTTTCAGCATTATCTTTTCACTAAGATAATTCAGAATATATTCATCAACATTATTCATTGTAAGTGATATAATGTTTGATTTTATTATAGCGTCCACGAATATTTTTGGTTTGGCACACTGAAAGTCAACAAGCGATAGCTCCAAGAGAGTATCTGGAAAAACGAATTCTGATATAAATGTTGCAAGAACATCGTAAAGCTTGATACATTCGATGTTGTAATGATCTTGCAAAATTTGTTTACACACTATAGAATTATGTACAATCAAAGTTTTAAGATTTGGGAATTTGTGCGCACTAAATAGGACACTTGCATGGCCACAAAAGAAATCTAAATATGTCAAGTTTGGAAAAAGGCAAAAATCAAAAATTGTATCATTGTTAATTGAACCAATTGTATCGTTTGTATCTATTTTAATTCCTAAGCGTCTCAAATTTGCTGGCAATGTTGGACCTCGACGCATTAAGTGGAGAACAGAGTCCGCATCAGCAAATAGAGATTTAAGGCGATGAATTTCTTGACAATTTAAAAGTGTTGATATATTTGAATAATTTTCCAATAAAATTAATTCCTCAAGTCCAAGGCGTAATAAATCATTCAGATTGTCCACCGTGAAATTTTCTTTTACATTTGCCAACGCTAGAGATTTTATCTTCGACATCCTTGGAGAAAGTTCGTTATTTTTTAAAAACATTACATATTCTTTTGTTTCGCTAGGAGATGCCATGAGAATGGAAACAGATATTCCAGGATTCAGATTTTTGATCCTCTCAATTAAGTAATCACCGAGTTCCTTAAATTCAATACCATAAGCATGTATTCTTATATTTGAAAGCGTCTCTATTTCAACTATACTACAAGAGTGGAGAGGATCGACAATTGATTGTATATCATTTAATCTTTTAATGACTAAATCCAATATCGTTCTATTTAATAAAGCTACATTTCTTAGATGTTTTCTTTTCGTGGAAAGAATTATTTTGTAGAGAATTTCGAAAGGGATTTTCATTACGACTTAGCCACGAATGCGACTGGAAGAAATTCTTTTCGCGACCGAGACGGCCCAAAGGAAACGACAAGCTTAACCCCTTGCCATGGTCTTGTTTACACGATGGTAGCTTACAGCTACAAAATCGATGTAACCGGAATCCCCTCGTTAAATAAATTTCATTTCATTTCAAGCCACGAAACTACTTTAAAATACAATCTAAAAAGTTTATTTACAAAAAATAATTTGCAATCAGTTATGTTCAATTTCATGGCCATTAGCTTTTAACTACTTTGTATCGAGAACTACAATTCTATCCCATGGTTGTGACATTGATTGGGTCATTTTTTGGCAATTTTCAATATGGCGCTTAGTAACCGTATCTTCAATTGATGACTTTAAATACTTTTCAAAAGCTTCTTTTGCCAAATCATATTTTCCATCTTGGTATAGTTTAAACCCGTAGTTGTAAATCCCTAATTGCTTTACAGAGAAGCTTGAAATATTATCTACAAAGTCGATTAATTCATACACGAGGACAGCTTTTGTTTTACCCTTGACTGCTACTCGATCAAGCGGTCTGCACACAAAATAAGGTCTAACTCTTTCATAGGTAAACTCACTGATAATTATTTTTGTTCCGTATAGCTTATTTAATCCTTCCAATCTGGAGGCCAAGTTTACTGAATCGCCTATGCATGTGTAATTCAGTCTATTAGGTGCCCCAAAATTACCCACCAAAGCGTTTCCAGTATTTATCCCGATTCTCGTTTCGATCAAGGGAAATCCCTGTTTCAACCAGCCTATAATTCTGATTAATACACTAAATTACGTTTTTGAAGTTCATGGAGGCGTTTTTGACATTGAAGGGCAGCGTGGCAAGCGATTACCGGATGGTTTTCTAGAGACAAGGGAGCGTTCCAAAATGCCATGACTGCATCACCGATATATTTGTCTACTATTCCTTGACTTTCCAAGATTATGCCCGATATTTCAGAAAAGTATTCGCTAAACTGATGTTGCATACAATTGATTACCCCATTAAAACTACCAATTGGTTTGGAGAGATCTTTTCGGTAATACTCGTGAAATTGGCGATATCGGTAAACATAATCTATTCAAGTTAATGATTATTCTTACTGTGAGGTCATTGTTATCAACACCTAGCACAGCCTCCCGTTTGAGCTGAACCAAGAGAGTGACAACGTCAACAGGAACGTATCTAGAAAAGCTCCTCAGTGCGCTTGTCATTGACGACATAGCCGATTCTAGGTATCGAACTTCTTTTAATTTTAGCGACTTCTTTTGCTTTTCTTTGGCCTGCGAGTTTTCCTTCTTTTTCCCCTTTTCTTCTAATTCATTAAATGAATAATTCTTGGTGACACCGTCAATGGTTATTTTGAGCATTTCATCTATTTGATTTTCTTCGTCTGGTTCGGGCGAATCGGAGTCAAGATTAAAGTCTAGATTCGCTACTTGAAGCATTTGTTCTGTAATAGCTTTTAAGGGCTTCCCTATGTACCTTGTTACAATAACAGACATCATGATGGAAGCAAGAAACACAATCGAGGTCACTAAAGGAATATTTGTCAAATAAGTTCGATTAAGTTGGTACTGAAATATTTCGATAGGAATATTCATTATTATAACCCAATCAATATCATCAGAAAATGAAGAATATTTGCTTGCCACTATTAAATTTCTACCGTTTCTATACACATTCATAGAGTCTTGTTCCTTAAATTCTTGTTTCATATTCAGTGAGACACTTTCCATCGCACTCTTCAAAACTTGATTTTCCGAATCTGTAGCCCTGATCCTTATCACATCGGAAGTCTCAGATAACTGACGATTGTACAACTTTATTGACCCGGGTTCAGATGTAGCAACTAAAAATCCGGTTTTGCGTTCAATAATCCATAATAGTAAACCCTCATTGTTTGGACGATTTTCAGATATTGATCTAGTCACGTTTTGCAAAAATAGTGACAAGGATGATAGTGTGATGTCTACAGCAGCAACGAATTGCAAACGATTTTTCTCCAAGTCTTCGTATATTGGACGAACAGAAGTAAAACCCAGAACTCCAAAAGATGCAAAGGAGTATATATCCGTCCACCCTGGCTTTTTCGAAAGAACTGCTTTTTTGAAGTATGGCCTTGAATTAACAATATAGGATGAATTGCTTAAAAAAGTTCTGGGAGTCCTTTTGGAGCAATAGTAATTTTCTTCACCGCATGGTTCATTAATGATATATTGCTCGCGAAATGGTTTGTCCGTGGAATTAATAAATTTGATTACCAAATTCGGAGAAATTGTTGTTCTTGATTTAATTCTACCTACTCCGTTATATAAATTATCTGGAGAAACTATGTAAATTTGATCAATGTCAGAAACTTTATGCTGTGAAAAAGTAAAAAGCAAGTGTCGCAATGCTGAATCAGTCTCATTCATTGGGATAGAATTAAGCTTAAAGTTGTCTTCTGTGAATATATTATATTGTTCTGCACTCGCCAAAGAATTTTCAAGCTTCAATTTTATATCTCTTACTGTTAATTGTGCCATTATTGACACAGCAGAATTAGTAGACTCAAAAGAGGCAAAGTATGCAACCAGAGATATTACAAAAATTGCAATAAAATTAATAATTATGTTAGATATGGCGATGACATTACGCAATGAAAATAATCTGAGCGGCAACAAACTTGTCCCTTCGTAATCATTATTGTGCTTGTATTCATCTGTATCATGCACTTTAGAAAGTTTCCTAAAATTTTTACAATCTTCTTTGTCGGTGTCAACGATTTCAATAGTGGAGAAAGTAGAACTATGAGTTAAATGAGATTTTTCAAGGTTTTCGGGTATTGGCTCTATTAAGCTTTCTTCTTCAACCACGATTGGCTTAAATATACTATAATTTGATATGGTGGGAGGTGGATTGTTGGTTCCAGTTAAGGCGCTTTGGCTTCTTCTGTGTGACCTACCATGGGAAAAACTCTTTTTTCGTTTGTATTTGTTCGCACTATTCAAAGCTAACATATTTATCAGATCTGCATTCGGCTGAGGTTCATGACAAAGACTTGCAGGACCTGGGTTAGTTACCGCCAAAGCTGAGTTCCGGATTTCTTCAATTCTTTGCTTGTCTTTATCATATAAAAGCTTTCTTTCGTAAGAGTCTAAACTTATGCTTCTACGCCTCAACTGTTTATAGCTATCATGTCTAGAGATCCTTTGTGACGAATGCCTTGATACTCGCTGTATTCTATCCAATTCCAATTTTGATCCCCTATTGTCAATAAAGTAGATGATTTCATTCATCTTTGAATTCATATTTGCGATTTTGTTTTGTTTTGGTAGAATTTGATAACAAAAACAAAACACGACTTGGAAATTACGATTTATTTATGTAATGTGAAAATTGTATTTGAATACATTATATACCCAGTTTTTGAAGCTCTTCTTCTGCTTCATTTTCTGGGACCATTTCTTCCATTAATGAAACGATCTCTGCAAATCCTCGATTTTCAGCTTCATAAAAAGGCGTTTTTTCTTGATCATTTTTTATCTGCTAAACAAAATTACACATTATTACCAAAACGCTTGCTCCAGCTTTCAGAAGTCTTGAAACGACATCGACATGACCATTTAACGTTGCCCAGTGTAAGGCTGTATTTAAGTTATCATTTTGGGCATCTAAAAATTGTTTTGTCGAGTTAAGCTCCAGCAGGTACTTTATTATTTCTATTTTATTTGTGTACTCGTGATTTACCTATGTGTCCGTTAGCCGCGGCCATATGAAGTGCGGTATTTCCACGATTATCTTTTGCTTCAATAGGATTTACATACATAGCTTTCATTTCTTCTAGTTCATTGAAACGAGCGCATTCTACGAAATCACAAAATTCTTGAACCATAGCGACTCTGCCACATCCAAGGATGAATGAAATATTGAACAAGTATTATTCAAATAGGAAATTGTCATTTGCCAAGCTTTGTGATAGATCCGAAAATTTAATTGATTTTGAAATTCCCAAAGAGTTTATAGCGGTGAATTTCCAGTGTAAAATAAACGAGCGATTCGTCAACTATTTATCAGTCGGAAGCCCGCATTTTCATTTTTCTACAATATTTTCGGATGCTGGTAATGTGTATTAACTCGTGACGTAGAACGCCAAGAGCTATTTTTTGCATCTTGCCATGAAGATGGGCAGGTTGAAGGACTGCTATCAAAAAAGTTTGGTGATTCATTAATATTAACCACATCCTTCGAAAGTCCTTGTAATAACAAACTTTTGAATCATAATGTTGTAAATTGAATGTCGCCTTTATAAAAGGTGGGCCTTACCATAAAGCATCTCACAAACGTGGCATCTAGTGATATCAGTTTCAGCACAGAAGATTATATGTTTGGATTCAGGCACATGTTCGCCAAAAAATTTAGTATATTTGATTTTGCGGTTGGCGGCGAGTTATATTTTAAGGCTCTTGAAAAGACGGGCGGTCGTAAATGCGTAGTGAAAACTTCTTTTTAGTATCGCTAGGAACTAGGTGGACAACCAGAGATTTTAGAGGCAAAGAACGTGACACTACGATAACGTTAAATCCCGTGATGGGCCATATATCATCAACCTATACTTTGTATATATCACGTTTACTGGAGGCATCATGCAGATTTGAGTTTAATCTTTTCAGTTTTGATTCTATGCTAGCGTTAGGATTCAGGTTTGTGTCTCCTCTCAAAGACACCGAGTGGATACAATTTAAAATTGAGGAAAAATCAGTATGACGTTACGAAACTTTAAACAAGGGATTCAGTGCACTATACCAAAAACCAATGGGTCCATGTACGTACAAAGTCGGAGTCAGTACAGAAAATCGTTCCCCTAGAATATCGTTTGCGCTAGAAGTAGATACATGAGTCTTTGATAATAATAAACTAGAAGTTTTACCGAATATATTTATTAATTAAATAGTACGTTATTACATTGAATTTCCACATTTTCAAGGAATAATCTGACATTGGCAGATTTTTGCAGAGACATAAAGAAAATGGCCGAAGAACGTAGAGACTTTAATGACTTATATAATTCTTCGGCGACTAAAATATGTGTATCGTTTTTGCCTAATAGTTGATGTTGTTTCGCTTCATCAATATTAATCTATATCCAAAAAACACATGTTGCTACCACACTTTGAATGCCTTTAGCATCATCGTCTATAACGTATATCACTAATCTGTTTTCAAATAAAGTAACGTTCATAGAAATACCATCTGTTTGAAAAGAATATGATTTCACGTTCATGAAATTTCAAACAGCGAGTAACAAAGTTACAAAAATTATCGCAGAATTCAAAAAATAAGAAAAATGCGATTGAACGATTTCTTTCCTTTATATTATAATTATCAATTATGAATTGAACAGGGAACTTCAAATGTATGCGTCTACCATCAGGTTATTCCCAGTCATATTATAAGTGATTATTTTGATAAACAATAAACTATTGACGATAAATTGTTTATTTGGGCTTTTTTTCAATTTTCTCTTTCATTATGTCTTAAAGACGCCCTCGAAATTTTTAACGCTTTTTGTTTTCTATACAAATCAACTACTCTCTGCCTCTCCTCATTTAAAATTCGTTGTTTGCCTAGTGATAATTTCTTTATATATAATTGAAAGTTATTACTTCTTTGGGAACAATGGTTATAGTTGGTGGTTCTTGTGCAACATCCCCGAACTTGACTTGACCCTTTCTTTCTAGCTCAGACTCCAGTTTTATGAACTTGGGGATTTCAACTTCTTCTTTACTTTTTTTCATAGATCTTTTCTTTAAAAATGCTTTTCTTGACTCGGATATTTTACGGCAGCTTTTTGCAGCCGTGGCTATTTTAGATTGCATCTGTATTTCAACACGTTCGTTAAATTGATGAAGTGTTTCTGTTGGTTTAATTAATAATTTTTCTTCTTGTCCTTTCTTCTTTTTCTTATTTTTCTGATCATTTTGTTGAGTTCTAGAAGAAAGATGTGATTTACCGTTCATCTTTCAAGTGAAAAAAATTCCATTACCTTCTTCATTGCATTCCGAAAAGCAAATGGAATGTGATTTAAGTCGTTCTTTTCTTTCTTCATTTTTTCTGACTTCGCCACGATTTTGATTATTGAAATCCGCAGCCTTTCGCTGTAACGCTGTTACAATAAACCAAATCCATTGATTGTATTTCAGTATTTGTTTTTCTTTGACGATTTAACTTATGATCGATACAACCACTATTTAGTCTATTATAAATGTATGCTGTTAATTGCACGTTGCACACCCATAAAAAACGGATATATTATCTCAATCGCACATAAAGTTATCCTAAAACTAATTGGAAATTTCGAGAAATCTTAATGAGCGTTGTGAACGGTAAGGCATATCGTCTTTTGCAAACTGTTAATGTTAGATGGAGCGGAAAGAAGTTTGAAAATATTCCTTTGGACCTGAAGGAGACTGGTTTAACATTCAAAATGCAATTGTATTCTCTAACTGAGGTGTTGCCTGAAAGACAGAAGATTATGGTTAAAGGAGGAATATTAAAAGTAAAATAAAATAAATATTAAAGATAGGATGAAACTGACCTATCAAAACTTGGGATTTCGGAGGGACATACGTTTATGATGATGGGCACTGCAGAGGAATTACCAAAAGAGCCAGTACAGAAGCCTGTGTTTCTGGAAGATATGACTGATGAACAACTTGCAGAAGCAACAAACATTCCTGGAGGACTAGTCAACCTAGGCAACACCTGTTACATGAATGCTTCGTTGCAGTGCTTAAAGGCTATTCCTGAATTATCCAATGCGCTTATAAAGTAATTGCTAAAAGATGTAATATAATAGTTTTAATTTTAATTCCCAAATCGATGCTGATGTTAGAAAAACATTAACTGTTTCCTTGAGGGACTTGTTCAATAATTTGTCTAAGACAGTTGAAAGTTCGAATCCGCTGATATTTTTAAATGTCTTAAGACTTGTTAATCCTCAATTTTCTCAACAAAGCCGAGGTCAGTTTATGCAACAGGATGCAGAAGAGTGTTGGAGTTGCATTGTTAATGTTTTGAAAGAATACTTAAAGAGTGGAGAAACCAACTTTGTGAATAGACATATGTCGTTAGAATTAGTTTCAACGTATTTTTTTACTTCATTTTTTACTAGTTTAACAAATCAGGAAAATGCTGACGAGGCACCCACAACAACTAATGAAGTTGTAGATAAATTAAATTGCCACATTTCTGGAAATGTTAACTACATTAATGATGGGTTGAACGAGGTAATTAAGACATTTATGTGTGTTGCAGTCCATGATTGAAGTTATCGAGAAAACCTCGCCCTCCCTTGGAAGGCAATGCAGTTATTCTAAAAAGACTTTAATCAATAGATTGCCAAAATATTTGACGCTTAACATGCTTAGATTTTATTGGAAACCTGCGGAGAGAGTAAAGGCAAAAATTCTTAGAAAAGTCAAATTTCCACTCGTGTTGGATATGTACGAATATTGTACCGATGCTTTAAAAATGAAAATGGAGCCAAATCGTGAAGCTATAAGAAAATATGAAAATGAAGTTAAACTCAGAGGGGTAAATGTATCTTGCCTTTTAAACTTAGAAAAATGCTGACGTTTCTGATTTGAAGTTAGAACTTTCAGAATTTGATGGTACGTGAAAAAAATTATTATGTTTTATAGACGTTGGATCCAATACTACTGGTTTTTATGAATTGACAGCCGTATTAACCCACATTGGAAGGAGTGCGGATTCTGGACATTACATTGGTTGGACTAAGGACCAATCTTCAGGTAATTTTAAAAACTCGACATTCATAGATAAATGGTGGAAGTTTGATGACGACAAAGTGAGCCCAGCAACATCCGATGACATTCTCAAACTTGACGGCGGAGGTGACTGGCACACAGCGTATTTATTGATATACAAGGCTAAATCTTTTTCATAAACGTCGTTTATTCTATTTATATTTTTCAAATGACCTAATAGCCACGGACTGATTATTTATTTCATACCTGCTCTGGCTGCTCAATTCCATTCGACGTATTATTTTCAGTGCATACTGCTTCCGTCTCTGATTCTATCTCTACCTTATTTTTCATTCTATTTTCCATGGCTTGTTGATATTTCTTTATTTTATCTTCATTCTGCTCCTTAAAATATATAACGAATTACCCTTAATGTGAACAACTTTGTGCCTGTGAAAACGCCAAGAATCATGAATGGTACGGCTCTCATTCCACCCTTAAAGGTTTTATAGTAAATGTCTTCCATATTCAAAAATTCCAGAAATGACAAACGGGAGATAAGACGAAAACGCTGAAAATGAATTATAATTTGAATATCTTAATCTTGAATTTGGATATTTCTGAATGCAAGTAGCAAATTGTTTCCTTTCACCCCGGCATACCAGTCCACGTGATATTTTTAATCGGCATAATGAAAATTGACGTTTCAAGGGTGGTGTTTTTTCTAATTTTAAGAATATATTGTGTCACTGCATGGGGTTTTATTGGTAATGAATAATTCTTTGTTTAAAATAAGGGCATGAATTAGTCGGTGCTTTAGCGCAGGAACTGTTGTTACCATCCACACTCGAAACTGTCATGAATTTACTTCCAGTAAATGAAAGACCTCTATCTAAGGCCGCCACGTGGGCTGATCGAGTCAAGTCCAAGCAGGCGTACAAATGGTCACAACCTCTCCACTACATCAACACGAATGATGACCCGCCAAGATATTGCAATGTTGATTTTTCTACTGATTGCACCCAAAATTGTGCCATAAAAGCAATCATCAACGCAACTGATATTTTGTCTAATTCCAAGGAGACAAAATTGAGACGGCAAGAATCCTTGCTCATGCTTATCCATATAGTAGGTGATCTTCATCAACCTTTTCACGGTATATAAAATAGATTTTTCAATAAAGTCCTTGGTCTAGGTGAAGGAGGAAATTCAGTGAAGGGGACGTTTGGTGGGAATAAGTTCAGCATGCATCAAATATGGGACACTATGCTACTAGACAAAAGATTAAAGCTCATAGGAAAATCAGACTACCTCGATGTTCTGAAATCAAAAATAGCTATTGAATTAAGTTACGCTGCCACATGTGCACCTGAAGACAACGCAGTCCATGCTTTAATAACTGATACAAAGACCTCACTTTTAGCGTGTTTCACGGATTATTTAAAGCAATACTTTCGATACATGTTCTCGCACAACTACATATGCCCTTTTAAGTGGGCTTATGAGGTTAATCAATATCATTGTACTGATGGAACATTAAACTTTACGCAAGGAGAAGACCTTTCTTTGGATTATTATGATAGACATATAGAAGCTATAGAAAGATTCATTATTCTCGCTGGAGTGCGACTGGCGGGAATACTAAATCAAATTTTATAAACTTATTTAATTGATCTTAAAGAATATTTATAATTTAATAACAATTTTAACTATTTTCTTCAATTTAACAATATGCTAATCTATAATTTGCTTCCCATTTGTTTGGTGGCTGAATGGAATCATTACGAGATAAGATTAACCCCTTTGCGCAAAAAATATCAAAAGGATTTGAGCAAGTTGTTCAAGTAAGTACTTAATGAATTAAATATTGATTGCCAATGAAAAAATGGGAAAAGCTGACGAAATCACACCATTCCCTCAAGAATACGTAGAGTTGGAGTCAAAAATGGAGAAATATAAATCGGCTTATGAAGGGATGTGCAAAGTGGCTCAAAAGTTTATTTATTCGAATAACTATGAACCTGCTATCCAGGAATCGGTCATGAATGTAGTCAGCAAAGTGAATGAAAGCATAACAAAGAGAAATTCGGTGTCGACGGGAGACAAGAATAGTGACAGAACTCTCCATATGATGATGGCGACCACAACTATGCAATGTGGTGAGATGTTACCGGAAAATGAAATCTTTGGCGAGGCATTGAAAAATTATGCTTTTGCTCTTGAAAAGGTATCATCAGCTCGTGATGAAATGGTACGTATGCTTCACTACCTTTGCTAGGACGATCAAATTGCTTTGAAATTTTTAGCGCCTTTTATGAATACTTTGGATGGAACTTTTCAAATTGCAGCCAAGGCACGGAAAGCGGCACAAAAGGCCAGGTTGGAGCTTGATACAGTAAAATCAAGATTAAGACAATCATCTAATGATAAAATTGAAATGGTAAATTTTTAATATTCGAATCTATAAGCTCTCACAAGAATTGAAACTTGCCGAGGAGCAATTCAATCTTAATGTAGAAGACGCAATATTACACATGAAAGCAGTCACAGAGAATGTAAAATGATTTTGTGTATTCAATTTAGCCTGACCTGTTAAAACAGTTAAATGATATGATTGAAGCGCAGCTGAACTTTTTCAAGAAATCGTATGAAGCTTTGAATGCGTTAATTATATAAACACGCGCAATAAATAGTTTATTCAGATTCATTGTCTGAATCACAGGCATCGTCTGTCGAGCCTTTTCCATTATTGCCATTATCTGTTTCATTATCTGATTTTGCATCTGCGGCATCCGCCCAATTGATCTGGCTAAAGTCGACAACAAGGTTTGCGACCATTTTGGATGAATAATTTTTGATTTTACTTTCTGGCACAGGCATGAAGAAAACCGGCACTGGTACCAGGTTTCCTTTCCGTTGTTCTTTCAATAAGACTAGTCAAAAATAAAAAACGAAAATACCATTTAGTATATCCGTGCTGGACATACCATCTTTAATAAGTCTTTCATTTGAGCGCTGATCACGAGGTGAGGGGGTTCGTTCTTTATGCGTGTCTCTGTTGTAATCTTTCGTTGGATAGCGATCATTTTCTCGCTTGAAAGAATGAGGATTATTATATCTTGGTTGAGATTGATTGTACTTTGGGCGGTCGTTGTAATTATTGTTGTAGTTGTTGCTGTAATGTTGCCTCCTTTCTTGATATACCATTCGGTTTAAAGGTTATCGATTTATTTTAAATTATGAAAAGCAAGTCACTGATAAATCAAAATCCAATTTAAGGTTTATTAAGATTTGGGAATGCAAAATAGTGATTTGATTCGCTGAAAGATGACTTGAATGATAGTTGACCATTGGATTTAGAAGATGGAGAATCAGGATCAAATTCACCCATCGACAGTATTGCATCGTCGTCGATAGTTGTGGCGGGATCTGAAGAGGAAGAAGCGTTGGGTTTTGATGGATGGTAGAGATCTTTCCATAACTTTTGAGCTATTTCGATGACGCTACTATCTACAATTTCAACGAGTTCTCCATCACTATATGAATTATCGAAATGGCATACCTTTTGAATTGAGATAATAGTTGACCGTCTGAATATGAAGTGGAGAGAGCAGAGCTTGAATTGTGAGATGAACTTTTGGGAGTTGAATTTTCTGGAGAGTTTTGAATAGAAATGCTTCTCTTGGCTGTGACTGGCCTTGGTGGAGGCGAAGAGAAGATTATTTGGTCTCCAAGGGATTGATTTTTTTGGATTGGGCTGAAAGGAAGTTCTTCGTTTGATGAAAGTTTTTGGATGTTTAATCTTTTAGAATAAATTGATGTGATTACTCTGATAAAACACTTCTTTTACTACTCTTTATTGTTTCTTGAGATTTTTCTGAAATTGAAGCAGCAGTTTGCATGTAAGAATCTTTTGTTGGAGAAGAAGGATTAGTTTGAATTCCATTGCTATTAAATGTCACGAGATTTTGAACACTTTTATTTGAAAATGATTTCTGTGTTGAAAGTGATGGAATAGTTTCCTGTAATTCTTCAATGCCATGAATTTCTTCTATAACGAGCTTTTTCTCTTCTTTTATTCCAATGTTTTCTTTAATGACAACTTGCTCGGCATCTAGGACACTGGAAACAACATGAATGAGAACAGATAAAAGTAATTCGTCTAAAACAAAGTCAATCATATCATCTAAAAATGGATTATCAATCTGAGTTTCCTTATCGTAAATGTTTATATCTTCAACTTGAATATACATGGGTCTTGCATCGGTAAATTCTTCTCTTGTGATAATTTTCTTATCCTCCGTCTGAACAAAATTATTATTGGATTGAATTTCATCATTAACAGTTTGCATTTGCTTTACACTGACATCATTAACAGTCTGGACATTTTTGAACGTTTGATTGTTCCAGGTTTGGACTTGTCTAGTGGTTTGATCATTTAACGTCTGAATTTCTTTACCTTCAATCTGAATAAATGTTTGAATTTCTTTTGCTTCATTTTCATATATTGTTTGGATGGTTTTCTCTTTTACTTTATTTTCTTCAGTTTGGATTCCAGCAACGTCAATGAGAGCCTTAGGTATTTCCAAAGTTTGGCACCCTCTTTCATTAACAATCGGGAAAACAGAAATTAATTTATTGTCTTTAAATATTTCATTGGTTTCAACGCTAGTCTCTTTTTGTTTTGGTTGGACTTGGATTCCAACTGTTCCTTTTTGTTTATAAACATGATAACCAACGCCAATACTTTTCACTTCTCTAAAATTGTCCTCTTCAAATGGCAAATTAACTTGAAGTTTAACATTTCTCTTCTTCTTCTTGTCTCTCACTTTCAATACAGTTTGACTCGCTGAATTCAATCCCATTTGAACATCAACACATTCATCTTTCATTTCTGAATGTTGAATTAAAACATTTCTTGTCGCTATATTTCTAGCTGAAATTTCAATTTCAATTGGTTTGAAAATGTTCAAGGGACTATCAGCTTTAATATTTTCTTTTTTTACAATTTCTTCTTCAATAGGCTTTCTTGCGACAACTTTTGCCTCCACGTGGTGCTGTTTCTTTTGTTCAACTGCTTTGTTCGGCTTTATTACAACCCTGGGAGATTCAAGAAATTTTAATGTCACTGGGCGAATGGTTGATCTTTTCAAAAATACTGGCCTATCAACTGATTGCACATTGTAAGGGAATGGTGGCTTTGGTGGACTGGATGGCACCTCTCATCATAACATGGATCTCTTACCGAGTTTGAGGGTGTCCCTCTCTTCTTTTTTTCTGGTATTTCTTTTAGATCTACTCTTGTAGGCATTTCTTTAGAAGCATCTCTCTTCATCTTCATCTTATTGGGTTTTCTAATCTTTGGCTCTATCCCAGAATCCGGCTCTGATTCTAATCGTATTTCCTCAACTATTTTCTTAAAAATGGATTCCTTCTGTGCCTTTTTCTTCTCCTTTGGTGCTTCAAGTTTAGCCTTGGGCTTCACTTTGACTTTTGCTTTAACTTCTTTGTCTTCTTTTTTAGTTTTCGAATCTCTCAAAGCTTTCATAAAAGCAACTTCAACAGTCGCCTTTGCTATTTCTGGCGATGAATACGCTGAATCTCTTTGCATCTCCCGCAAACAAATTTCCACTTCGCCAGCTTCTTCAACCGAATTTACAGATTGCTGCAAATCTTTCAAAATATTTTTCGCTGATGTCAATGACTCTGTAATTTCAGAATAATCAAACGCTGTATATTTTTGCTTGTTAACTTGCTCCAATATCTTTTCTGCAATTTTTCCATGATCCTCATCTTTGTTTTTATTTAATAAACTATCAATCGGTGAATATTGTAGCATTGAATACATATCTTGATAATCTCTTCCTGCCTTTGTTACTTGGACCATGAGTTCCTTTGTTTCCTTTCACACATTCTTACCTCTATTTGCTTTTTAGCTACATCTTTCGTGCTGAATATTGTTCTCTTCATATCTTCTAAATCATTCAAAAATCCCCTAAATTCATTTTGAACAGACGAAAATTTGGTCTCCATTTCATAATTCAATTGATTTAGCATTGTCTTCTCTGTATCTTGAAGCACCCTTCTCATCTGGAACATCTTTATACTATTAATACTAATATATTACTTTCTCTGACTCATTTTTAAAGGTTCTATCTATCATATCTAGGTGCTTTGCTTGTTTCTCTTGCATCTCTTGATGCTGTCTTAACAAACTTTCTTGATACTTCAACATTTGCTCATTCATATAATTCAATCTTTCTTGAATCTCCTGCATTCTCTTTGTTTGCTTTTTCTAATGATCCGATCTAATTACTTGATCTATATCCTCAGCATTAAAAGCGTTTTTATTTTCTTCTTCACGATGGTTATATATTATGTTCCCTTCGGAATTTTTATCATCTTGCTCAATACTTGTGGGCGGTTGACTATGCCATTGCACCTTGATAGCACTCATTCCCGAATTTTCATAAAATCCGACCGGATAAAGTAAAGATACATTGTCCTTCTAATGTTTTATCAATATGTGCAATAAAATATTTATTAGGCACATTTTTCCCTTTAACCATTTTCAATTAATGATATTCTTTTAGATTTTTCTGGAATACTACCCTTGCAAGAAGAGCATGTCGTTAAAACGCATCAACAAGGTATTTCCTATACTTGACTTTAAACCAAAGGAGCTACAAGACTTGGGAAGAGACCCGCCGTCAAACTGCAGTGCTGGCCCTGTTGGTGACGACCGTAAGTTATTTATGTTCTCTCATAATTCTAGTTTTTCACTGGCAAGCTACTATTATGGGACCAGTAATTTACACGTTTTGTATTTAAATAGCCTGATAGTCCGTACCAAGGAGGTGTCTTTTTTCTATCAATTCATTTTCCTACAGACTATCCATTTAAGCCTCCAAAAGTCAACTTTACCACTAGAATATATCATCCAAATATTAACAGCAATGGTAGTATTTGTTTAGATATTCTACGTGACCAGTGGTCTCCTGCCTTGACTATTTCAAAAGTCCTTCTTTCAATTTGTTCTATGCTGACAGATCCAAATCCAGGTATGCAAAAATATTCTTTCTAGAAGTAGATGATCCTTTGGTACCAGAAATAGCACACTTATATAAAACTGACAGATCTCGCTATGAAGCAACTGCTAGAGAATGGACTCGTAAATACGCAATGTAGCTTTAATAAATTACAAAATAGGACAAAATTTTATTCGTCTTCTTCACTGGAATCCCCAATTACTATTTGAGGAGCACTAGACTTTGAGAATGGTACCTTGGTAGTTTTTCGGCTTCTTAGACCTCCTTCACTCGGGAAATTTGCATAGCCAACTTTGGGATGTAATGGTGATTTCAAACTAGCCATAGGATTTCCAGTATCCATGTTTTGCAATTTTTCACGTTTAATGATCTCTAATAACTTTGGAACAAACAAAGATATCATAGTAAAAGTATTCATAAACCAAAATCCTAATGAAAGAACAACATATTTTTGCTTCATAGCATCTAAATCCTCGCCGGATAGAAGATACACAGGTGTGACCATTATAAGAACTAGAACCATGTTGTACATCTGGCTTAGAATTGATTGAATTCATTACTGAAAAAGATATAAACTTGGATTCATTGAATGCAGAATCCACCTTTCTGGTTAGATAGGCCATTATACTCCCCAATATCGCCATCAAAGAATTTATCAACAAAAGCACGGCGGCGAATGCTTTTCGATAAGTGGTATCGATAGAAGAGCATACTAAAAGCATTTCATCCGTTTTTTCACTAACAACCATTGTATCTGAAGGCAACCCACTCGATAGCATCCATGCTAATAAGAAAACAACTTCCAAAACTTGAAATACAAATGTTATGATAAACAGATCCTTATCTCGAATTGCATTTAACAATAACTGGACGTTATTGAATATTTTCCAAATCCTATAAGTTTTAGCCAACAGATTACTTTTATTAAATAGGAAAAATGCATACCTCATTATAGTGCCATAGCCTATCACAGGTATCCAAACTTGCAAAATACACACCGCTTTGGACGGACGCAAACTCCAAACAATCATTGATAAATAAATGAGAAGACATCCAATTAGTATAAACGTGCAAAAAATAGGGCTACTTCTTTTAATTACAGCATGCTCCCTTTGGTTCCAAAAATAGAGAATAAGAAAAATAGACGCCGCTATTCCAACACCAGCTAATACATTAAGAATTACAACCATAGTATCCCAAGTTTTAAGGAAAACGGGTTTTACCGAGGAAACCTGTACAATTCCGTTTTTCCAAATCAATTTCTTTGCGATGGGTAAGTAGAGCACCTCGTTAGAATAATTTCCAGCGAGTATTGTACTTCCATTCTTCAAATACTGATTTATGTCAATATCATTTTCTATTTGTATTTTCCATACTAAGGTTACTAATTCTATCAATACCGTTAAATGATATCTCTCCTGTCGCCCCTTGGACAGTTATTTGTTTAACTACCCAACCAACGTCTTCAGCGCTGTACTCGATTTTCTTACAAAAAGTTTCATTTTTAAGTGATTCGCAATTGTTTATTATTTTATCAATCGCCTTCACTGCGACTAGTGCCGCATCGTGAATGTATCCCATAAGAAAGTCTTTTGGCCATATTAAATGCTCTTTTCCAGTACACCTGCACGATCCATTAATACTTCTTCTCTCGTAGTCATCGTCGCAGAGTGGTAACGATTCCCACGATGTAACATTATCAGTGCCCGGTAAAGGTTTTGACTTGCAACGAAATTGATTATCCCAGTAGCTATTGAAGATAATTTCTTTGCTATCCAAGATAAATTTCGGCTTTCTTTTGAGCACACATTCATGAATATCGTCAACATCACCTAATTTTGGTGTAAAACAGAAGATCCCCTCGAGATAAGATATTTTAGTCAGCCCAGACGAATTAACAACCCAGGGAGAAAATATCTGAAAATCTTCTGTCGTAAAATAAACTACATCTTTGTAAAAAGTATTTTCTTTCGTTTTATTCATAATGGAGAGAGTTATGAACTGAGACACTATATGATGCAAGTCAGTAGTTTACTAAAGGTGGCTATTCCCTTGACACCTTTTCTTTGAACGCAATTTATAAAATCTGTCAAATCTGTGCTACTATCATCAAAGTCCAGCATAGTTGTCGTGCAAAGAGTCAATATATTTAGCTCGCGGGCCTTTTTCAAAAAATAGTTCATACTTGAAAGTCCATGGACATCATTTGGAAATATACCCGAAAGTACCCTCCATTTCAACGCTACGGCGGTCTTCAACATGGCATCAATGGTGTATTTTCGACTTGGAACAACTCTAGATATTGTCGAAAACACTTTGGTATCATTTAAAGCGAGAGAAGTTGCTCCATAAGCTATTACAGGGAATTTGAGATCGTTGAAATAGCGACCTATGAAATCAGCTGCGTCGGATGTATCAAGTCCAATCACCACCTGAGATTCCCCATCACCACCTGTAGTGAAGGACATTGTAGAATAGAATGTATTAAGATTGCTGTTTCCTGTGTCTTGAATGTTGTAGTAAACTGTCGCGCCTCTAATGGCCCGCAAGGAATTAAATTTCTCTATGCTGCATCGAAAACTTTCTGCTCTATAAAATCCTACTTGATTTGGGTATCTGTTCTTCCTAGATTCTAGAATAGTTACAGGAATTAATGCCCCGATTGAAAATTCATTTTGCTTCCTTGTAAACACTCCAACTTTTCTATCGAAAACGGTATTTTCTCCATATCTATTAATATTCACGACCAAAGATATCCATGAAGCCAAAAAGATCAAGCTGAGTGTTTTGAGCATCTTTGTTGTTGTTTACCAACGCCGCAACGCGATATTTTCTAATCAATGGAACCATACATATTATTTATATTTAAAACATATAATAACTGATGCTACAAAAATTGAAAACAGGTGTTTTTAGGAAAATTGATCGAAAGTCCCCAAGGAAACAGGATTGAGGAATCATGTATTCTCGAACTGAAAGAATAACCACATTTCATTGTCATGAGACCGCAAAATATCCTAATCTTGCTCCTGGCGTATACGAAAATGGAGAATCGAAAATCAAAAAGAGGTAATCAAGACGTAAGAAAGTAATTTAGTTACGCCCCGTTTTCTAACTTATCAAAAAAAGAATCAATTTTCGATGAATACGCGCAAGAAGGACCTGCTCCTGCTAACTATGACATCAACACTTGTACGTTTAGCGACAGATCTTCTATTTTCGGTAGATCAAAAGTAATCATATTATGATCGATAATAGTTATAGCGGTTTATTAAAGATGAGAATTCAACGCCTGCTCCGACAGCGTACTATCCGAAATCTCAAATACTCGCGCAAGGAAAACCGCCGCTTACCGCATACATGAGAAAATGCATAAATGCAAGCTTGTTAGTCCCAGACCTTGAAAAATCAGAATCGGAGAGATGTCAAATTCATTGGACAAGAAAAGAGTTGCCTCCTTCAATACCTTATGGCGACTATGCCGAGGGGTATGATATACATGAAAGTCATTATATTTTGTATTTAAAATTTTAGATGGATCTTTAAGAAGGCGGACGTCGAATCGATTTAAATACTCATGTCCGTAATGGATATCAATTTCTTTTGTTAGTGAATTGAGAGGATTTGTAGAAGAAGATAAAACACATCATAAAGGAACAAGTTTCGGAAATTCAAGAACACCAAAAGGTAAAATTTTCACCATCAAAGATGGGCCATCTCCTGGTAATTATACATAATACTTCACTTGAGGACAATATCACAAAGCCAAAGCTTTTGTCGACAATAAGGAAAAGAAAACTAAGAAAAACATATCGAAAGAATGTATGAACCAGCTTTTGAATGACGCAAACGTGAATTCTCTTAGGTTTACAGAAATGGTCAGCAAACAGGCTAACAAACAGGTAACATCCCATGTATCACAATAACTGAATTTACCTGGCCCGGGAGCGTATAAACCAGAAAAAAAGTCAAAAAATAATGAAAAAAAGTTTGCATTTTGTAAGACTTAAGATTTCTGACCCATAGTGAAGTCAAAAGGGCACGAGGTGACCAACGGCATATATTTAGGAGTCCAATTAAACAACGAGTTCCCAGGACCGTCAGCGTACTATCCAAAACCACCAAAGACCGCCCCAGCGAAAATTGCTGGAAGCACTAGTAGAAACGCAATCCAGTCGAGATATTCCTATTTAGCGCAGTGTAATCCTGAAACTGGGCCAGGAAGTTACGATATCGAATCAGTAAATAGTTTCTATTCTCATCAATAGAAAACATCTTTGGGGTCAAGTCTAATGAAGAATAAGAATAAAGGGTCAGGCAAACCATTTAATGTTTCATCTTTGAGATTCAATTACAAACAACCACCGGTATTCCTTTATTCCAAATGAAATAGCCAACACCTGGACCGTGTGAATTCCAAGAAAATCGTGTGAATAAGAAAAATAAATATTGCGCCCCTTTTCAGTCAAGTGCCGACAGGTTTAATAAAAATGAAGAAAGTAAATTTATTGATAGTCCAGGAAAGGCCAACCTGCCCCAGGGGACTACGAATTGGATAGGTCGTACAAGACCGTAACAGAAAAGGGTTTATGGTGGTTGAATCACTCTTTGTTGGCATCTGGCACTAAAAGAGAAATCTTTCAAAATAGAAACATTGATATACCTGGTCCTTCATCTTACAATCCTCGTTTGTTAGATAAACAGCAGATTGATGTTGACATCTATAAGCACACAACTATTGTACAATATTCTTTAAATGATTACAGGATGAAAGATTTCAGGCGAAAGTAAATAATTTTCCCGCGCCAGGTTATTATGGAAAGGATGAATCATACAGTAATTCCCTTCTCAAGAAAACGTACAACGTAACCTTCGATCCCCCTAAAAGTGCAGTGGTGTGACCTTTTATGGATTTTTCAATGTAATAATAATAAAAATGCTTTATTAAACGTCTTATTTATGGAGAAAGGTCGAATTGAAGGTATCAATTTTTGAATGAATTTTATCATCTGGTATTTCATATCCTGTTACTATTTTCAAAATATCCGTGATAAGATGATGGTTCCCAAGAATGTCAACGTGATCTGAAGTTTTAGGGCCACCTCTTATGTCTGAAACTAAAGAAACAGGTTCATGAACATATTCTCTTGTGTGTATGGAAACTCCGGAAGGATTAAATAATTTACTTTTCCACCCATGGCGACACATAAAACCGTTTGAAAGAACTGGAACAGTTCCGTCCCCGTCTTCTAAAAACACCCCTGATGCATATTTCAATGGGTTATTGTTATCGCTTTCAAATGATTTAGATACAATGAAAGGTATCGAAATGTTATTTTTTCCATTCTGAGGTTCATTCGGCTGATATATGAAGGCTCTCTCTGTAGGTTTATTAACTCCATAAAAACATGATATTTTCATGGAAGGAGCGAGCGGCAATTTTGATTCAAGTGGATTAGTCCAGTATTTAGGCTCATCTGGTGCATAAGGATCATATCCCATGCTGAATTGGCGATTAAACCGATCATAAGAGGGTTTTGGTAGGCAGGACAAGGTTAGATTCAAAGCTTGTTCTGTTGTCAGATTCTGTCGATTCGTTTCTTCGTTCAAAATAATCATATGCGGTATGCTTTCGTCAACGGAACTTTTCCCATCACCTTTTATTCCAAAGTGCAGAACTAATTACCCCACAGTAGGTTACCACCTTTAGGTAATAAACCCAAAATTCCTCCATACATTCGAAAAACTTCCGCCCTTTCTTCTCTTGAAAAGAAGAATTCAAGCACTGCAGACTCTACTTGACCAAGTTGTGCCGTGTCTCTTGTCTCTCCAGAAAGGGCAGCACTAAGAGATTTTGGTGCTCCCAACAAAGGACCTTTATTAAATCATCGAATATAGTACCCGCAATATTTATAAAGTGTTCAATATGTTTTTCTATCCATTTGGAACCGCCCTTTCCTCCTTTTGAACTCTCCACCCACTTCATAAAGTAAAATACTAAATTCGATCCCATTGAATGAGACAATAAAACAATTTTTTCATTAAAAACTTTATGGTGAAATTCAATTTGAGCTTTTAAACGACTGAAATATTGATCTCTAATCTCCAAGTCCTCAAATGCTAGTCTCCAGTCATAAGACGCTAGAAATAAACTTGAATGATCATAACCAACTTCAGCAAGATTTTCTATGATTTTTGCCCACACCCAATACCCCGGGATCAAGAAATCTGCCGCTTCTAGGCCTTGGGCACTTTATTAAAAATATATTTTTTCTTACGCTCTAAGCTTTATGTCAGCAGGATCTAGCCCATCAGTAATATTTAATTTCATGTGATTTAACCAGCATTGTTTATCCGTCAGTATTAGTCTAATCATTGACGTCGTTCCCCATAGCCTTTTTCTAAAATAAGGCTCGGCACATTCTTGACCTTTCCAAAGTTCTAATCCAGACGATGTGATTCCAGGTATAATGAAGACGGGAAACTTGGCACTCGCACCTAGGGCATTAAGAGATTTGCCCGGAATTAAATCCTCTAAAGACGGTTCTTGTTGTCTAAAAATATTGGTAATATTAGCTACAATATCGTTAGCTAATGAATTCGGTAAAATTTTCAATAGATCATTGTCGAATATCAACTTCAAAAATTCTACTCTATCAGAATCCAAAAACGACTTTAGAAAAAATAAAGTAAATAAGACACCTAAAAGTGGCCCCAAGGCAAATCGACAAAACAGTTTTCGTTTAAAGTACTTCGAACTGCTTGGCCTTGTTGTCGTGATTTCTGTTGTCAAATACTTCACTTTTTCTCGGAAAGGCATGGGACTATTAACAACAGCTTCACTATCTTCAGCAACAAAGTCTTTCTTTCTTTGGCGTAAATTTCTTGATTCATTGTTCATTGATGGAAAACCTATTTCGGGACTAAGTCTCAGCCACACAGTCAGGATTGTTTTGAAGTAAAAATATTCATATCTGCTAACGAATAAATGTTTATTCTTGGAAATAGGTACCAGTAATTTTCGAACTTTGACTTCATTATTCATTGTAAAATGTATTGTGTGGGTTTTTAGGAGTCCTAAGTTTATGAAAAGTATTTTAAAAATTAAAGCACGCACGTTAATTACGGCGTTTGTTCGATTTTTACATTTTTGTCATTCTGGAAATTCAAAATGAGTGATGATAGAAATCCTCTCACGATAGAGCAAATTCGAATGTTTCTCAAGAAAGGCCCAGAAAGAAAACGAGAAAAAATACATTTAGATGTGCCATACAAGGAGATTTATTATGTTTCTGACTTCCTAGACAGTTTTTTTTCAATGTCTGATTTGTTTTTGACTTCGGACTATAATTTACATCGTATGTTTAATACTAATTCATGAAGGAGGCCAAGAGTTAGAATTTCTATCAAGAAAGGATATCATTGAAATGCTGTACATTAAGAACAGATTCAAAAGGCATACAGTGATAAAATACTTGACCTTTTTTTATACGGACATTCTTGTTAATCATAAAGAAACTAGCATCGATGAGACGTGTCAATTAAACAACATTTCCTTTGAAGCGTTCCAGATTCGCCAAGCTTTACTGAAATGGATTCATTTAAGAATTGACCTTGTACAAACAATCTATGCATTTAATTAAGTTTTGTAACCATAAAAACATAGATCCAAATCCAAATGGGCCGAATTGGACTAAAGAAATGTATGATCTTGAACTTGAATTAAACTTATACTATGTCGTGCTTTTGCTGGAAAAATTCACTCTAAATGGTGAAGTGGAGATATTTGATTTGCCTATATTCATGAAAATGATTGCCTTATTCGGTAAAGATAGGGGAGATGCAATTTTATTCCCCTTAAAAAAGATGCTCTTGATAATTAAGGCTTTACTTTACCTATTTATTGAACCAAAATCGAAATACAATTTTCTGAAGAATGAACTAAGAAATAGAAATGGTCTTTCCAGAGTTGATTTTGGTATGATATAAATTCACCATTAAAAAGAAAATATGAATCTAAAATGCTCTAAAGAATCACTAAGTTCCTATTTTGATCACCTTCGAAATAAATATCCCTATTTTCTTGGAACAAAAAAATATATTGATGAATCAAAGATGCATTTGCCAAAGCCTATTCAAGAAAGCATTTTAAGCTATGAAAATAATATATATGAGCCACTATCTCATGACTTTGCTAACTACGATTGCGTTGATTCCGATTTAAAGTCTGTCTATAAAAAGTAAATATAGTGAATTCTAATGAAAGTATACTGCCTTATTTAAAACAATTTATTACGGTTGTTCTTAAAACTATGATGTATTCAGCTGGTGAAAATACGGCTAATTTCATTGTAAACATCCAAAAAGGTATGGTATGATTTTATACAATTAAAAGATTTAGAATCTGATTACTTAAACAAACTGAAAGAATTCAACGAACGTGAAACTCTTTTACATTCTAGCTCCTCCATTCTTCTTCACATGTTGCAGTTCACGAGACTGATACGTAGGTTTTTTTTTCTCCATAAAAAGATCCACTTTGTTTTGAGAAAGTAGCTAAAAGCATTCTTGATTCTAATGGACTATTGGTAGCTTTAAAGTTGCTAGATAAATGTCATGGTATTTTCAGAAAACCAATTTTCGATATAAAAATGAAGCAACTAAAGTATTTTTATATCTAGATATAAATTTAGTTTTGTGGCCTTGATTAATGTTGCTGATTCCGAACTGCACAAAAGAATTTCGAATGCTTCTAACTTAGAATTCTCTGATGTATTTACCAAATGCAGCCTCATATCTTACATTAATATACTAAGGGTTTTGAACAAGATAGTAAAATATCATTGGCAAAGAAGCTACATGTTATTTCAACTTAAGAGTTTGGTAAGAATAGATCAATATGTGTATAAAGAACATATTAAAGAAACTATTAGAGTTTGACCATCCATTTATTCAAAAATATACACTCAAAGTCATTTCTACTCAATATATGCATTTCGGGAAACGTTTTAAAGTCGGTAAGACATGAAGGCTGAAATACTAGCAAACATGGATATCATTACAGCTTCGCTTCACTACTTAAGGCCTAGAATTACGTTTCAAGACCCATTTGAGGATCATATCTCAGCCAACGTTGAACAAATCATTGATGAGGAACGGAAACTTGAAGTGAATATTGAAAGGTTTCATGACTATTTGAAATATGATTCTTAATATGATAATCAATAAAATTAAGAAAGTTTTTGTTAGTTTTGTTACTGTACGACAATGGTGTACACCACAAGTCACAACGATATTTGCTTCTTGCGAGATCGAGAAACCAAAGGCAGAAGAGCGGTATAATGTGCTACTCGCTCCCAGAACGATAGTGATAATTGAACCTTTTCAAAAATTAATTCCCATCTTATTTGCTTCGCCTCTTAATGAACAATTTCATACAGAGTTTAAAAAATAGAAATTTGTTGCACCAAAGTACATTCAAGTATATTTTTATTCCTTTTTCTTATTACAGAAGTATAATTCCTAATGACATTACCACAATTTACGGTGGGTTCGATCCTACGGCAAAATCATTACACGTTGGAAATGCCTTGTTATTGATGGCATTATTTAGGGGTCAAATCCATGGTTTGAATTCTATATACTTAGTTGGTGGTGCGACCGGTTTAATTGGGGATCCTTCATTTAAGGATAAAGAGAGGCCCGAACTTTCGATTGAAAATGTTTACGAGAATACTAAATATATTATGAATCAAATTAAACAATGGATACATAACGCAAAAGAATTTTCTTCAATGAGAGGAATCAATACTCCGGGAAAGGAATTAATATTGAACAATGCAGACTGGCTCGGCAAAATATCTTTTATTGATTTTTTAAAGGTTTAATGTGACTCAATTGTTAATAAAGAGAGTGGGAAAGCATTCAAAGGTTAGCATTATGCTTCAAAGAGAGTGTGTTAAAAAGAGAATGGAAAGAGAAGAGTCAATTTCATATACAGAATTTACATATCAATTACTTCAAGGATACGATTATCATTACTTGTATAAGAATTACAATTGCACACTTCAAGTAATAGAATAGGGGTACTAATTTAGATCGGGGGCAGTGACCAACTAGGAAACATGATTGCCGGCATAGACCTTATTCACAGAGTAGAAAGATTTGATTCGCCGGTTTTCGCAGCGACTTTACCTTTACTAACAAATGATCAAGGTAAAAAATATGGGAAGAGCGAAGGTAATGCAATCTGGCTCGACGAAACACTTTGCTCCCCTTTTGACTTTTATCAAGTAAATATATTTTTGGGATTTGTTAAAGTTTTTCTTAAACAGCACAGATTCTCTGTTGGAAAGACTACTTTTTTCATTTACTTTCTTGGATGCTGCCGAAATCGCAGAAATACTGAATGAACATGAGGTATATTGAAAGTATGTAAAATTTAGATAGAAAAATCCCGAAAAAAGAATCGGACAAATTGAACTTGCTAGTCATGTCACTGAATTGTTTCATGGGAGTAACCTTTCGATTTAAGTTATAAATAGAAATAGGTTTAAAAAAGGCGCACACGATGACACAATTATGCTTTGGTTCCAAAGATTCTTTCCCAAGTTCATCTTCTCTAATGGATGCATTTGTTGGATCATCGAATTTCCATTCTATCAATCAATCAAATTGTGGAAAATCAAAAGTTGCCGACATTTTAGCATTAGTGGGAATATGCAAATCCAAAAGTAAAACAATTTAAATTATTTGATTGATTCTGCAAAAAAACTAATTGATATGGGCGGCGTCTCGATTAATGGAAAAAAGATAAATTCCAACCATTCTTTTTCCGAGGTTGACGTTTTGGATGAAAATTTGATTTTACTAAAATTAGGCAAAAATAAATACTCATTGTTGCAAATAAAGTAAATAAAATTTGTTTTATTTAATTGTTGTTTTTGAATACTCTTTTCGCAATGATTGTATTTTATTTCGCTTTGATTTCCAAGCTATTCGGAGTTGTTCTATTAGTGGATCAATGTCAAAAATTTTAATTTGATCTTCTAAATGATTTAGATAATACAAGCATTCATCTGGTTGAAGGGATAAAAGTGTGTCTTCAAAGTACAATACGAGAACGCTGCTAAACAAAATTAATAAATCATAGCCAAATACAATAAAGCAATCCCATAGTCGCAACGCTAAAGGCATAGGAAAATCGAGGAAAAAGACCATGAACCATTTCGTGGCATACGAGGATGGACTGATATTGTTGCTTTCCTGTAATAAAAAAATCAAAAATTTACAAGCAGTTTGAATAATCTGGGGCTTGATGATTTTAGTATTCTCTCTAGGCAATAAAAGGATTCAAAAAGTAAAGGAAACTCGGAAGTATACAGCCGCTGCAATTTCGACCTATCGAATAGCTTCACTAAATTTCGAAAAGATGACTAAATTGTATTGATGTTGTGTTTACTTCTTCGTCAAAATATGTTAAGAGAAATGCAACCACGGTAGACATTCCCTTTGATTGTTATTCATAAAACTTACTTGGCAATAGCCCACCGACTTTTCATAATTTGAATACGCTGTTAGTACTCGAAAAAGGCTCCTTTGTCCTTCGCCATATCGCAAATAATATTGAAAATGCGTTCTCATCGTTCGGTTAATGTCTAAATCAATTTGATTCTCGAAAGAAGATTTGAAGCTAAATAAATTCTACTACATTGAATCAATCAAAATTACTGCTATCGGTGGTATTTCGGAATTGAATTCAAGATTCGATAACGCACAATTCCACACTCTCCCACGCAAGCAGTCGGGTATTCCCTTGAAAATTCTATTTTCTACCTATGTACTAGGGACTTTAATCAAGTTACTTTTCCTATCCCTGACCAGTCTTCAAGTTTCCGTTTCTCTAACTTTCTCAACATCTTAACCCATTTCAAAGATCTTTCGGCCTCTTTTCTAGGATCTAAAGATGCAATATAGTCTGCATTATTCCTCCGTAATTTAATCCTCTTCATAATAGGCGGGTCATTGACTTCAACTTCCTCCTGAATAAATCCATATCTATCAAGTTTGATAAATAGTTCGGCCTGCTGCTCTTCACTTAAAACAGGTATCTCATTTAATGTGTAACATTCTCGGACGTTCTTTTCATTGTCTATATCGCGATTTTCCGCTGCGAATGTTTGACTGTTATATAGCTTTAAAGAAACAGTGTCAAAATTCGGAGGAATTTTAGAATGAATTTCTGCCTGCTGATCTGCCATTTCTAAATGTCTGTATCGGTTTTAAAACTAGATATGAATAGACGAACTTAGCCACCATCGACAAATATAATTTATAATGAATAGTTTATTGATTTAAATACTCGTATGTGTAATCTTTCTACTGTCAAATGTTTTATTAAAACCAATCCAGAAGAGTAATCCTTAACCACCGGCCTTTTGTGAGGTGAAACAATAATAAAAAAAGGCATCTTCATAGATATCTCATACAAAACTGAGAATAAAACTGACTCTGATGCTAAGTGAAGAGCGAAACTGCAGATCCCACAATCAAAATTACTGTCCATACATCCCCGGGCAATGTCTTCAAAAGAAATATTTTGAAATGCATTGAAAAAAATTTTTGAATTTTCTGGTAAACAAGTAATAAAGGACCTTAAATGATTTTCGTAAGCAATTTGCGTATAAGGATCACATCCTGTAACATTTAATGATACATCATTTTTGATACACCATTCTGCCAAACTAATACCCGCTTCTCCACTTCCGCATGCGATATCTATGATATTAATATATTTTTTGCTAGAAAAAAGATCTTGATAACAAAGATCCATCGCCACAGAGATGGCTCTTCTCAATTCTGGAAAATGATGGTTCCTGTAAGACCCTTGATTTTCCAGATAATAACCTTCAACCCCCTTTGAATTATACTCTGTTCTCATAGAAATTCTCCCCATTACGTGAAGAAAAAACTGTCTCAAAAATTATGGAAATTTCGTTTTTATTTTGATAAGTCTTTAATCGCTATACTTCGTACAATTTCGTCAAAATTTTTAGATTGATATATCAGATAATTTTAAAATAATAATAAATTACTTTGTCAATCAAACAACGATCCTGGAAGTCGTTTAAATGTTCAATACCTTTCATGGTACCTTTCAAACTATTCTCTTGGAGCCACTTTCAATTAAACTAAAATTTATTACTTGGAATGGATCTATATCATGTTCTAGACATAATAAACAAGCTCCACAATCGGGATTCCAACCAAATGTCTTTAACGAGTCTTGAATCTATTGTTTCCAACAATGACAAAATGTACACTTTTTGTCAATGACAAATAATATATCACATCAGTAAATATTGTTCTTGTTTTTCTTGGAAGATTGGAAGCCTTTAAACATGCCAGATTCAATAACTTTATGCTATGCACAGTACTTGCATTAAGCACACACGCTTTAACATTCCCATTTCGAATAAGATCAAAAAATGCCTTTGGGCTATCAGGAAAGTATAGAAAAGTCGACCAAGTCACGTCAGAATATATTTCAGGCATGAAAAGGAAAAGCCACTAACTAAAAAAATGGTACAAACGTTTTTACGCTTAAAGTGATTATTTTGGACACATTAGTGATGATGGAGTCATGGACCTACTTATGTGGTTTGATACGACAGATATATCTCATGAAAATAGGGACAACCGGACAAGAAGAATTTTCATGTTCCCCTACCTGATACATACATTTATCCTTGACGATATCCATATTTGCCTGTGCCAAGGGATTCTTATTTAAAATAAAGCGTCATGACTAAATTCCCAATGCGCCTAGAAAGAGCAAAGCCAACGTGATGGTGCACCCTGTCGAAAAAAATGTATCTAACAACTTCTACCACTTTCCAGCTCCTAATAGAATGCTTATTTACGTTCTCGTATACCTACATTGCATGCGGAAGCGTTTAGGATGGCAAGCGATAATTGTCTGCTCATTTATAGTTAGATACTTCTTTCATTACTTAAAAAAGTTTTATTTAAAGATTTTGCAAAGCTGCTCTCCAGCAAAAAGGCCGCCGTAAAATCTGTGAGTCGTCCAATCTTTCGCATCGCACTTGGTTTGTATGCTGCATTTTGGATCCAAAGAACCTTTGCAGGCTATCCATTTATTTTCATTAGCGTTTGGGACATATATTTCAGGCATATTTGCCGGATGTGACTGCTGTGAGTTCGATCTTACCCATGGAACAATATCGTTCTCTGAAACTACTCTGACTATTTTGTTCACACCGATGCAATTAGCCATCCACTCCGTGAAAAACGTGGACCCAATAACAGGCTGACCATAAGTGTATATCGCAGATACAGCGAATTCAGGATAATTTAGTTTCATATATAAGGCGAAAAAGAGAGCTAAGGCACCCCCTAAAGAATGGCCAGTAATCACTACTTTATGAGTCATATGATTTTTAAAAGCTTTAATTAAATAAAAGGACAATTCCCTTAAAATATCTAAAGGTAATTTGTTCAAAAATCCCTCGAATGCCCATCTGGAATGACCGTCTACTGGAATGGGGCAAGTTTTCAAAGGAAAACGGGTATCCGTGTTATTTTCACCAAACTGCACCGGTTCCGAGTTAAAATTTGCTATATAATCGTCTAAGTTACTAGATCCCCTGAATGCAATAACCAAAGTCTTGTCCCTAGGATTTTCAGCAATCATAACTCTCAAATCCTTGTTTTTTGTAATAGATTTCAATCCGTCTAACTCAATCCAATTTAGCATATTGGACTTTGAAGCAAAGTGCCTTTTCCCTCTAAATGTGGCGTTATTGAAGACACCTTGTACTTCTGACTCTGAAGCACAGTATGTTAGACCATTATAGAATGCCATGCGATGTAATAACTCTGGCTCTAACAAATTCTTTGGCAAAAATGACCAGAATCCTTCTGGATTATAGACTTCAATGTCTGTGACCGGATCCTTGGACAACAGCTTGTTTAAAGACAGCGCAACTTGTTCCTCAGTCATAACCTTTTTCCCCAGAAAATACTTTTGCAATCTTTCTTTGACTTTGCTGGTGATTGTTTTAGTTAAACAGCTACTCATATCAGGAAAAGACGAAGAGATAGGAATTGTGGACTGAAGTGTAAAGGCGGTGATTAATGTAGTAAAGATTAATCTAATTAGTTTCATGAATGGTAAAAATGATCACGAATGACTATTTCACTTATTTGTTTACATAATACGTGAACGTGACCAAGTCTATTTTTGTACCGAATTTCATTGGTCCGTTTTTCGGTCCATGTTTCATAACTAACCAATGAAAATTTTCTAGAGCACTATTTAAGTAGAGGAATGGTTCACGGAACCCCAACATACCATTATCTATGAGAAACATTTTACTTTCCTCGATATTGATATTCTTTGAAATATCAGCGTTACCAACAGCAATGATGTCACAAGGATCACAGCTAGCCATGAATACTCTCGGAATGCAAGCAGCCTTTATGGGCGCTACACATGTAGCAAATGGTATGGCGGAATCTCATGTCAAGCCTGCCCAGAAAACACCCGATTCTGAATTACTAAAACATGAAATGTCCAAGGATCCACAGTTTGAACAGCGTCATGTCAGGGCTTCAGACTATTTGAATTTAGCCAGACATCAACACAATGTTGCTAAAATCAATCCAGAGCAGTATGTTCTTGATGATTCTGCGGTTGATGGTTACAATCCATTTTTCAAACTAGATTCAACTTTGCCAAGATCCAGAGCTGAATATTCCATCTAAATGATTAATAAAATTCTTTTCGATACAATTTGTGATTTTAGAAACTCCAAAAGTATTTTTGAAATTTCTAACCCTTGTTATTGCATGCTCTCCGAACAGCAGACTGAACCTGAGGATACTAGTTATTTGCAAGAGCCGATAAATGTGCGTATAAGTCATAAAAACTGGAAATATCGACTTTCTGCATACAAGGACTTGGAAAAGTCGTTTCGACTGAGTCCCTCGGATAACGATCCAGTTTTTCAAAAATCTCTTGATTATATAAAGCTTATTTCAAAAGAAGCGAATGTTGCCGCTTTGGAAGGTGGATTTGCTACTCTTGAAGCGTTTCTCCAATGTGGCGATATGGCTGAAAAGTAAGAAAAATGCATGATGTTGAGGAGGATAAAAAGTTTATTTGTGCCTATTTTGATTGAAAAAGGCATGCCAGCTAATCGATCAAGTATGAAAAGTAAAGCGATTGAATTGATATTGCTCTTTGTTGAAAAGACTGATAATTCTGATTATGTGGTAGAAGAGCTGTTGAAAGGATTGGAACATAAAAATCCCAAGGTAAACGCTAATTGTGCAGCTTCACTTGCTGATTTGATAAAGTAATTCATGATTTTGGTTTTGATTAGATTTTTTGGAGTTGGATCTTTGAATCTAAAGTTGCTGTTGAAAGGCATCAATAAAGGCTTTGAAAAGAATGATAAAGCGACCAAGGTAGAAATGACTAGACTTGGTGTGGAGTTGTATAAATGGATGAAAGAAGGTTTACTTGTACATTTTTCGTACATGAGTGCGATTCAATTGAAGGCTCTTACCGACGAGTTTGAAAAAGTGAAAGATGAAAAGGCGGAAAAAACGAGATATTTAAGATCAGAGAGTCCTGTTGAGGCGACAGATGCGGTGGATGAAGAAGAGGAAAGGTTGAAAGCTGAGGAAGCACAGGCAGAAATGGCGCTGGAGGCTTTAGAAGCTCTACCTATATTGACAAAACTGTCGAAAGATTTTTGGGGCAATATTGTAAGATGGATATTAGAATATCATACAGGGGAATAGCAATTGGAAGCTTAGAAAAGAAGCTCTAGATGAACTGAGTCAAATTCTTCAAGTGCCTAAGATAGCTGAAGATTCTTATGGAGAGTTGATGGGATTGTTGGGAAAGAGAATGGCAGACACTAATTTAATGTTGGCGATTTCAGCATCTAATAGCATTTGCCAGATAGCCAAATCGCTTAGAAAGTCCTTTAGTGTTTACAAGTCGATTGTAGTTGGGCCTTTGATTGAGAGATTAAAAGAAAAGAAGAGTATAGCCGTTGAATCGTTTAGGAGTGCTTTGGATGCAATTGCTTCAACGGTGACATTGAGTGATATTTTAGAAGATGTGAAGAATGCTACGTCGCATAAGAATCCAAATGTTAGATCTGAGAGTATGTTGTGGCTAAATAGATCAATGGCCAGGGTGAAAGTGGCACCTAAAAAGGAAGAAATTAAAATGATGTGTGAAATGTTTTTAAAGGTAAGAAATGTAATTGAATATTCTAGTTAATTGATGATGGTGTTAGTGAGGTTAGAGAAGCTGGATTTGAAGCATTTGGAACGCTTATGAAATTAGTTGGCGAGAGAGTGTTGTTGTTGTATTTTGATAAAATAGATGCAACGAAGCAAGCCAAGATTAAAGATTATGCAGAAAAAGCACAAGTGAAACCATTGAAAGCAGTGAAGGAGAGAGAAAGTAAAAAGAACGATGTTAAAGAGAAAGAAAACAGTCCACCCGTAGTTAAGAAAGAAGTGGCTAATAAACCAGTGCTATCAAGAACAAGTTCAAAGGCGAGTGTTAATAAAGGGCCCAGTGTAACCAAAGCTTCTTCTAAAGCATCATTATCATCAAAAACATCATCAAAGGTTGAATTAGAACCAATAATGTACAAATATTCAAATGATCAAGCGGAAGAGTATGTTTTTCAGTATATTTCAAAGAATGTTTGTGATAATTTATGCAGTTCAAATTGGAAGGAGAGATTGGAAGCAATCGAAGATATAACAGAGAAAGTTAAATCATTGGACAAGACGATTGAATCTGAAGCATTTTTGAAATTCCTTAGTAATAAGCCAGGGTTTAAAGATTCTAATTTCCAAGTTGTTGGAAAGTTAATAAATTTGATTCAATGGATGGTAGAGAATTGGAGTGTTGATAAGAATGGGGCTAGTATTGTTTTGAATAATTTGATAGAGAAATTGGGTGATGTTAAGCAGAAAAAAGCTGCATCTGATGCATTAAAGAGTTTGACAGAAAAGATATCTTTGAATTTTGTTTTGAGTTTTAATTATGAATTTATTTTAAAGATAAAAAGCCCCAAAGTAATTTCAGAAATAGTTTTGTGGATTCAAAGTGCGATTGAAGAGTTTGGAGTGAAAGGAATTAAAGTTAAAAACTTGATTGAATTTTTGAAACAAATTGTATTGAATTCCAATGTAGCAATTAGAAATGCAGGAGCATCAACATTTGGAACATTGAGGGTTTATTTTGGGAAGCAGATTGAAGTTGCTGTGAAAGATCTACCGGGGGCTCAATTGAGTTTGGTTGAAGCAGAGTTTAATAAAGTCAAGGGGAAGATTCCAAGTGAGCCAACGCGGAAGCAAGATGGTACGAGTAATGAGGATGGGATTGATTCTGTAATTGAGCGTGTTGATATATCGAATCAATTGAATAATAAAGTGATGAATGATTTGCATGATTCAAACTGGAAGACTAGAAAGGAGGGATTGGATGTAGTGATGTCTATAATAGAAGGAGCTAATAAATGCATTAAAGGGAATTTGGGAGATTTAATGAATGAATTGAAGATGAGATTGAGTGATAATAACAAGAACATTGTTGTTCAAACATGTGAGATTATTGGGATGATTGCTGAATCTGTAAAATCATTTGATAAAATATTTCATAAACAAACAGCTATAGTTTTGTTGAATTGTTTAACTGATAATAAAATACAAGTTAGATCTTCAGTGTTAAAATCTATGGATTCTATTTTTAGTTCATGTGGCTTGGAAGTGTTAATAATTCCAATTGGCACCGTTTTAATGACAGATAATCCCAATTTAAGAAAAGATCTGTTGAAGTGGCTTAAAGAGAAAATATCTATATTTAAAAAGAATGTAGATTATTCATTTCTGGTGACTAGTTTAATTCAATGTTTGTTTGACAAGTCTGGAGATATTAGAAAACAATCACAATCTATTTTAGAATTGATTCAACCAAGCCAAGATTTAATTAAAGAAAAGACAATGGATCTCAAACCATCTTTATTGAATCAAATAGCTCCATTTCTTTTAACATTAAACAAGGAAAAAGAATGTGAAGATAAAGTTGAAAAAGAAGAAGTCAAGCAAAAGAAAGAAAGACCAAATAGTGAAATTTCCAAAATGTCTAGTTTATCACCAATGAATTCAAGTTCAAAATTAAACAGTTCATCAAGTTTAAAACTAAATTCACCAAGGAAAACTCTAGTGAATAAGAATGAAGAAGTGATAATAACAAGTTTGGGGAATAAAGAATCAAGAATGGAAAAAGATAAAGGGATATACAAGTGGAATTATGAGCCAGATAGAAGAGATTTATTTGAATTCTTTAAAGAACAATGCATTTCTGAATTTTCAAATAATTTTCATAATTTGTTGTTTAGTGAAAATTTTAAAGATCATTTAGAAGCAATAAATTTATTAGAAAAGTTTGATAATTTTGATTTAAAAATAAAAGTTTTGGATTTGATATTTAAATATATTTCGATTAGACTGTATGATACAAATACAACAATTACAGTTAAAGTTTTAGATTACATTGAATATTTAATGAAAAAGTTGGATGAAATTAATTATCATTTAAATGATTATGAAGCAAATTGTTTAATTCCCTTTCTTGTAATGAAAACTGGCGATTCAAAAGAAATTGTTAAATCTAGAATAAAGAATATTATTCACTCTTTAGCCAAAGTATATCCTGGTAGTAAACTATTCCTATTTATACTTGATGGTTGCAAATCTAAAAATGCAAGAACTAGATCTGAATGTTTAGAAGAAATTGGAAATCTATTTGATAAATATGGTTTATCTATTTCCTCTCTGCCTAAATCTATCCCCTTTATTACTTCTTTCATTGCTGACAGAGACACGTGTGTTAGAAACGCTGCTTTGAATACAATTTCAATTGCTCACTCACTAGATCCTTCAATTAGATCTCTATTCAAATTGGAAGATAAATTTCTATTCTTGTTAGATGAAAGAATAAAAAGAAGATCTATAAACAAAGAAAGTCTTTCTAAAAGTTCCACTGAATTAAAAGTTGAAAAGGTTGAAAATAAAAGTGAAAGTGTTCCAAAGGAATCTATTAAAGAAAATTCAACTGAAAATACTTCTAGTGAAAACATTACTGAAAAATTGAAACCATTCTCTCTTGGTTTGGATTCTTTATCTTTGCCACAAATTTCTAAAACATTTAAAATTGATCCTTCAATGCTCGTTGAAAAAGTTCAAATGAATACTTTTGCTACTGCCACCCCTCTAATTCAATCAAGAAATTCGCCAAGTAAAATATTCTGACCCCTGTAATTGTAGCTTATATCGTTGATTTAATTTCAACTCAAATAACAAGCGAAATTCCACTTCAGTCTATCGATGCTTTAAAAGAATTCACAAGCTTATTAAATTCAAATCCAAATTTAATCATTTCAAATTTAAATCAACTTTTACAATCTTTAACTCTCAAACTACACATTGCATTTGTTCTAGAACCTAGCTCTGATCTATTGGAAGGGGCTAGACTAAGGAAACATATACTAAACGCCCTTGTTCAAATCTTTACCTCTAAAACTTTTACTTTACACGTGTCAAAAGAAAATTTACTTTTATTATTCAAAGAATTGTTGGATAGAATCTTAGATGACAAAATTCTTTCCATGGAATCGGGTGATCAACTAAATAGAGCTTTAAATGCTTTAATAGTTAGAATTCTAGACAATGCAAATAGAAATGATCTTTATTCTGTTATTTTGAGTGAATTAGAAAGAACTTCAAATCTCATCCATCAAGACAAAATCACCGAACAAGATTCATCAACTGCAAAATACTGCCAATACGTCATGAAATGCGCTTGGAAAGTCACAAGATTAATCAAAGACGACGTCAAGGATTGCAATCTGGATTCAAAACATTTAATTTACTTGATCAACCAATTCTTAACTAACATCCCGCCAAATGAATGGAAAAAGAGATCTTTAAACAAATTGGCACTCTCAGACACTCCCCTCAAAACTGTCAAAACTATGCTTCATGAACTAGTCTTGTCTCTCAAAGATTCCATCCTCGTAGATATTCAATCATTAGATAACTATGAACAATCATTTGCTTTCAATTACATATCACTAATGCTAGACTCTATAAAAAAGAATGAAATTCGCTCAGATCGCACAGATCCAATTCCTGAAATTTCTCAATCTCAAAATTCAGAAATTCCAAAACCAAATAACGAAATTTCTGAAAAAGAAGCTCAAGCGAAATTGTATGTCATTTTTAAAAATATTGGTTCCAAAGAATTAACTAAACAAGGTATGGAAGAATTATACGACTTTCAAAAACAATATCCTCAACTCACTCCTAAAATCGAATCTCATCTCTCTAAAACAGGTTCATTCTTTCAAGGGTACATTAAAAGAGGTCTATGCAACATTGCTCTAGAAAGAAGAGAACCTCCACCTGCCTTTGCTGCTCCTTCAGCATCAATCAATTTCGGTAATCATTCATTTTAACTTTTTCTAGTCGCCAATCCAGCTCAAGATTACCACAAGAAATTAGAACAAATCAAGCAAGTTTATAACATTCAAACAAGTGACACTGAAAAAGATTCAAGTTTAAACGTACAGACCAGTCAAATTCCTGAACCCTCGAGTTCCACAAAAATGGCTGAAGATACTTTGGCAGATCTTAAACAAAGATTGGAATTATTAAAGCAAAACAAATAAAACAATATTTCTTAAATGAAGAAAATATCTCTTAAACAAAAAGCATGTATCGTTAAACTTGTTAAATTATCTAACAATTTCTTTTTTTATTCTTCAAAAAGTTATTCCCATCTAACTCCTTTCGTTTTAAAAAGTCTTGAAATAGAATCTCAAGCCTTGCCAAGTTGGAATATTCAAGCTCCTCCATTTTCAACCTCAATTCATCATCCCCACTACTTTCGCTTTGAGACGATGAACATGACAATGTCGATTCTTTCAAAGATCTATATTCAACTGCTTCTCTTTCTCTATTAGTACATCTCGATCGTTTTGAATCATTCTCAGACGCATTCGTTTCGAAAATTCCCTCTAGTTTACCTATCTCCATCTCTATATAGTCTTCTAAACACTCTTCCTTGTCATAAAAAACATTATTTTCCTTGTCGTTAAATTTAGCATCGCATTTCTTTTCATAAACGTCTTTTTGTTGATTCACCACGTTTCTCACGCACCTAGTTAAAGGAGATGTAAGCCATTCCGATTCACACGCTTTTTTATCTTTATCCATAAATTCTCTCAATGATTCCAGCGTGTTTAGCATTTCCTGGTCTAATATTTGCAAATCACGGCTAATCCTCTCCATTTGGTCAGTGTCGGTGATTCTGTATTATTTCTTGATACTAATTACACATCCAGTTTTTTATGCAATAAAGACGTCACTTGGTGAATAGCCATCGCATGGTTGATACACTCATTCATCTCTGAAATTTCAAAAAAAATCTTCCAATCTTCAACACGCTCTGAAAATTTTATGCGCACCAAAAACAAAATTGGGTATTATTTATTTTTAAGATAAACCGGGAGAGTTAACCCCGGTGAGCAGACCTAGCCACATTCTTTTTCATGACTAATCAAGAAACAGCACCAACTGCAAAGGACTACTACTTTGATTCTTATGCTCATTTTGGAATTCATGAAGAAATGCTTAAAGATTCTGTCCGTACTTTGGCATACAAAGACGCCATTCTCGGAAACAAGCATTTATTCAAAGACAAGATTGTCCTTGACGTTGGATGCGGAACAGGTATCCTCTCCATGTTTTGCGCAAAGGCCGGGTATGAACTTTCCCTTTTTTAAATTAGTGCGAAAATGGTTATTGGTGTTGACATGAGTGACATTATTCACAAGGCTCGTGAAATTGTCAAAGAGAATAATCTCTCGGAAAGTACATTTTTTCTATATTTAAAATAGTCGTCACCTTAATTCAAGGAAAGATTGAAGAAGTGGAATTGCCAGTCCCAAAAGTTGATATAATTGTCTCGGAATGGATGGGATACTTTTTACTATATGAGTCCATGTTGAATTCAGTTCTTGTAGCCAGGGATAGGTTTTTAGCACCTGGTGGAATAATTTTGCCTGATAAAGCAACTCTCCTGCTTGCTGGCATTGAAGACGCAGAATATAAAGATGAGAAAATCAGTTACTGGGATAACGTTTACGGCTTCAAAATGAGTTGCTTAAAAGAAATTGCATTAAAAGAACCTCTTGTTGATACTGTAGAAGCTAAAGCAGTTATGACTACCGCTGCGGTGCTTAAAGAAATTGATATCATGACAGTTAAAGAAGAGGAGCTTTCCTTCAAGACTGATTTTGAACTCAAGGCTACAAGAAGCGATTTCGCTCATGGATTCGTTGGATACTTTGACATCGAATTTTCTTTCTGCCATAAACCAGTTCGATTTTCAACTGGACCTCATGCAAAATACACTCATTGGAAACAAACAGTTTTCTATACTCACAATGATTTGATTATGAACCCAAATGAAAGTATTAAGGGTACTCTTTCTTTGAAACCCAACGAGCGTAATCCACGAGATTTAGATATATTAATTGATTTCAAGTGTGCTGGAAAAGATTGCAACGTTAGCGAATCTTTGAAATTTCAAATGTCTTAATACAATAAACCTTACATTACATTTATTGAATAATTGCATTTTTAAGTCCTAAAAACATACCAATACCTGCGAAAATATGCCAAAAGGAGTGAGAAGCAGTTATATGATATCTATCCAAACAAAACGATATCACAGCCAGTGTTCCAAATGTGGATGTTAATTTATCATCGAAATATACTAGAAGCCACGCCATAGGAATTAAATTCAAGCCGATAATAGTTAAAGCAAGAATTGTTGATTTTTGAGGAAAGGAAGCATAGAGTGAAATACAAAGCAGCGTTGTGTATACAGCCAGTGTGGTTATTAGGTCATCGTACATTGGAAATCTAACAGACATTATGGCAAACATGACAAGAACTGACATACTTGACGCCATCATGCAATCTAGTTGCCCTAAAAAGTTCCAGTTTAACGCGTGATAAGTTGCTGACATCAATGCAGTGAATATTGACCATAATATACTCGATTTAACAAGAATCGGTATATAGTCTAATAAAAATATTAAAAGTACGGGTGCAGCGAAAAATACTGAAGTAATCGCGCAATGAAATTCAGCTAGGTTATAAACATGTGAATTACTTACCTATATGTGAATGCACAGCATACTTAGGTTCCATTGTAACAATTAAAGGTTTCATAAACAATGATTGGTGCATTTTCATATGATATGTGCACTCGTATCGTGTGCCTTTATTCCACTCAACTTTGTTAATTCTCCTTGTTCTCTTTAATCTATGCCTAGGATGCACGGAGATAAAAAAATTCACAAAAGTGTGCGTGTAATACTCTACGCCCGGATCCATGGCGTGAAATTATAAATGTGGCTGATGGAAAATACCACTTAAGTGATGGAGGGTACCACTCAGAACCGCACAAAAAAGTTTATTTAACATCTTCTGAAGACAAAACGTGTCTTCGGTAATTTTCATAATGGAGTTTTGATGTTGTGTCAATCAGATCCTGTAAATGCGTCCTTTTTGAAGACTTGAAATATGTTTACTCCATTATAAAACTTTTGAGAGGTACAAATTCACAATGAGTTTCATCCTCAATGTTTATTATTCCAAATCTTGTTTTTCTTCCGTGCCCTGCTTTATTGTTGCCATTGCCAAGAACAAATCGTTCAGATCCCACTACGGCAAATGGAATGAAAGACTAAAAAATAGAATTCGAACAATGTTTACTCTGATCTTAGAATTTAATGCCAGCTCTTCAACTGAATTCTCATTGGGGAAGTCAAAAGGATATAACTTAATTTCATTGAATGCCATTTCCTTTTTAATCTACTGTGATATAAGCAACTTGGATACCCTTTGTTTAAATGATTCCCTCTCTTCGCTTGTGAGATGGTCAGACTTGGCGATAATTGGTACTACGTTCGCATGTTCACTTATGTTTTTCATAGCAATAATATCTATAGGTTTAAGTCTTTGTATCGAATTTTTTGTGATTACGAATGTCCTGTTGGTGCGATGAAATATAAGACTAGGTGAACTCTTTTATCTGCAAAGTGAAATGGTCTATCAACACTTGACTCCGTAATTAAATAATCCTCATATTGTTTCTTTATGTAATTAACAATAGGCTCCCAACTAATTTTCGAGTTGATATATTCTGAGTACCATTGGTCATTATTCACCCGATCCCCAAACCCAGGTGTGTCAACGATTGTCAATCGCATCTTAATCTCTTTTCCCTGATTTAAACGGAAGGTTTCATATTTATCATTCATGACAATTTTAAAAGAGAATATATGTTACCAAAAGAATGTTCCTTGATTTCTACAGTTTTTCCCTTCTCCAGGACCGGTTTTTGATGATCCACATCCTTCAAATGATAAGAAAAGAGGGTATTCATGAATGTAGTTTTCCCTAGACCGGATGCACCTATGTAAGTAGCAATTATAACTTCGTACCAACGACCATTATTTTAAAATCGAACCCCCGCTTTATGAATTTGTTGTTTCTTTGTTCGATAATTTTACCGATTCCAGGAACACTTATTGGTGTCTAATAAAATAGGGCAAAGAGTAGTACATCAACTTGAACGTTCATGGAAGAATTAATTGTTTACAAATTAGTAATTGAATTTCATTATATTTCTTTTCGAATTGANAGGGAGGAGCCCATTCATCGAACTGAAGGAAAATATAATATTTGCAGTAGTAATAGTTTATTTTTTCATAAAGAAGAACCAAAATTTTGGAAGGATTGGCTTAATTGTTTCTGAATCTGAGAGTCGAACCATTTCGAATCCTATATTACAAAGAAAGTATTTGATTTACTTTCAAGAGCGCACGCTTATCGGAATTTAATTTATTATTTAGAAATTGCTTTAGGGACGATTCACAGCATTCATTAAAAATACCCTTGGCGGTTTTGGAAAGATAATCTTTGGTGACATGCATAAAAAATTGTATATCCAACAAATATTGGTGTACTCCTCCAAGGCCAAACGGCTTAATTTGCGCAAGAATGCTATTGCTATTAGAAAATTTAGAGTAGAAATGGAGAGCGATACTGTCCAGTAGCACTTTTAAAACATGATCCCGGTCAAGAGATAAATCTAACTCGGATGATATGTTGTTTAATAATTCAAGAGCCTTTGATAACGTACATTAACGTCTACTTGAATAATGGGAGGAGAAATCTTGCAATTGTCTTCTACATTTTTATCCTTTACAGTCAGGTGCATGTTTTTACTAGAGAATAATCAACAGAATTTAATTTCAGACCAAAGTAAATATCAGAGGCCCTTTTTTCCAAATATTTTTTCATAGCTCTTTCATACATTTCTAGGTTCAAATCATGATATACTTACGATCAATTTGACTTGCTAACAAGTTATATTCACCGACTTCTTTATTTAAACGACGTTTCATTTGCTGTTCAATACTTGGTAAAAACTTTTGGTGAACAAATTTTATGTCATAAAAGACATTAAATACCTTTTTCGTCTCTTTTACATTAATACCTGACGATCCGAGTAATTAGAATTGATTCTAATCTTCTCTATCAAGATTTTACAGTGATATGTAAGAAGATCTATACAATTCGTCATAAATGTATCATGTAGCTATTATCATAATCAATTTGAATGTTACATCATTAGCTAATATTCCGCTAACATCATTCATGAAACTTAAAATCAATTTATAAAACTTTATTGTACAACCGCTTACATTAGCTATTAAATATTGTTGAAAACATCTACTTGACTGGAATTGTTCGTCGTGTTTTTCTTGGCTTTGATTCGCTTTTGTTTTAGCCGAAGCGTAGTCAAAGTTTTCTTTTTCAGAATACTTTGATAATAGCTTTTCACATTCGTTTTTATATGAAATGATGGCCTCCTTCAATTTCTCATGCAACTCACAGTCAGCAAAATATGAAAAATCCATTCCCACAAAAGTAATCTGTTTTAAACAACCCTCAATCATTTACAGACTTAATATGGGATTTTAAACCTCTAATGCATTCGGCAATGGTTGGGAAACTGGTATTTTTATTATCGAAAATTAACCTATTGACTGTAGAAATCATTTCTGTCAATTCACTTTTGGTCCAAATAACGAATGCAATAACATATCAACTTTTAAGTCTTACCCGAACTCATTTTTTTGTCATTAAAACATGCACTATACCAGTCGCACGCATTTTTAATCATCGTAGCCTTAATAATACCGTACTCATAGAGGTAGTCTGAAATCTCACCGGTGATTCTTATATTTCCAAGCTTCTGTTTAATCAAAGCTGTTCTTGAAGAAAGAAAAATATCCTTCGCCTTTTCTGCTAACCCTAATTTCATCAAGCGTTCAATATGCATTTTGCCATTATTTTTGGATATCCAAAATGAAGAAAGCTCATGGCCAATGAGTTTCGTAAGATTTTCTTTTCTCTGCTGTAATTTCTTTTGATAGTCAATTATTCTGGGAGCCTCGGCTGGTTCATCATTTACAACGGATTGAACTAAAAATAAAGACAAAAAATGATACTTTGTAATAAATATTCAATGGCTCCGTCGTAATCACACTCAGACATACACACATCTACTTCATCAAACCACTCTGTAAGTTCATTCACTCTCTCAGGAGATAATGAATCAAATGGATTGCTGAGAGCAGCGGCAGAAAGGGTTTTCTTAAATTTTGGAATAACATTTATCTCATTCTGACAAGAGCTTGGCGAAAATTCCTCGACATCAAGAAAGGATCCCCTTCTGATAAGGTCCACATCATTTATTTCATCCAAAAGACTCTCTATATGCGATTTCCTTTCTTTGAACATGCTTTTCAATGTGATCATATCTGTTTCAAAAAGTGAAAGCTCTTTTGCAATCATGACAAACTCGTTGTAGTTCTTGTAAACACTAAGTTTAACTGAGGAATCCACTATATCTTTGGTTTGCTTTAAATTATAGTAAAGTCCCCTTAAACCATCTTCACAAGATTGCTCCTGTAATGCTGCATTATGAATATACGAAGTAACTGAAAAGGAATTTGTGTTAAAGGCTTTGATATCTAATTGTGGTATAGTTTTAAATGATAAAACTGATGTTGATTTGGAGAACGACACTGAAGAATTCCTTCGTATACTAGTTCTCATAAACGTTGGAAATTTCTCCAATATCTTAATGTCTTTGAAATGTGAATACAGTATATATTGTTAATTAACTTGCCTAAACATTATTTTATTCATATTCGATTATTGTTCTCTTTCGCTTAATTAATCTTTTTCTTTCATAATACAACCATGAACCAAAGTCCTTCACCAAAACAAAAATAAGACCTCCTAACACATTTCGAGCAATCGGTTTCAACCTCAATTTATAAGAAACCAAACTTCCCGTTACAAAGGACGCAATTGGCAACAAGAGAGATGTCGCAATGATAAATGAGTGTTCTGTTTCAGAGGTTGGCCCTGTATCAGTGAAGATATCATTCCCATCATTCACGGCTTCCACGTTCATATTCCCAAGTACTTCACCCTTAATCGGTCGTTTTCTACTAAAGAAGAGTTTCGATAACCCCGAGAATAAATGCTTTCTTAAGAAACAGTACAATGGTGAAATCGCAGGTAATGTCCCAATTAGTAGTCCTTCATAAAACAGTTCCCTTTTAACATTATGAGGATGATCGCCAAATGCAAGAATAGTGTACAAAGTAACAGATGTATAATGTAGCATCCATTTGTATCTCATTGATATCAGAAAAACAGGAACCAATGGGAAACCAATTATTTTATATGCATGCCACCATTTCACATTCCTCGTTATTAAATCATACTCACGAGATCCCAAAATCATTTTAGACGTACCTTTTCCATAAAGCCACGCAGAAGAATATACACATGCAAACAAAGAACCAATCACGCACAAGGGAAGACAAGTGTTTAACCTCAGAAGGCAAATATGTAACATCTTACCACCAGGAAACTATACGATCACCAATAGTGACTAAAATTTCTTTTTCAAGTAGAATAATGTATTGATTTTTGCAATTTGGGCACACCAAATCAGCTGTAGGATTTATAACTTCTTGCAAATCTATCCAAGTTAACAAACAAAGCTGATGAACGTATCCTAAGCTACCTTTACATTTACATGGATGTATCATTTTTCCTGAAGATTCAAAGCAAATCCAACAATTTTTCTCAAGTTTGTCGTCTCCCTCATCCATCTGAAAATTCAGAACCTCATCTAAGAAATCGGCGAAAATTTTAGGAGATTCCCAAGAAAAAAAAGCTAAATTCTTATATTTTTAGGTTTAAATATCCATTGATTACGATTTACGAGTAGGTGACGAATTGATTTCTCAATAGAGCGAAAACTAAAAAGAGTCATATTTAAAAGACTATGTTTATTAATATGGCCTTTGCTGTAAATTAAAATTCAGGGCCAATTTTTTGAACCAGTACTTTACGAATCCTGTCAAGCAAGTCATCGTCATTTTTAAATAACATTATACATCTTTCTTGTTCTACAGATTCATCTTGGAACACTCTATTGGCATCTGAAGATCTCATGAAGTATTTCATGTAAAATGTTGAGTGTGAGAATGGCAACAAAAACTCTTCCTCTGCATTTACAAACTAATTTACAAATTATATATCGAAATACCATATTTTCTGAATTTTGGGTTTGCGTATTCTCCAAATTCCTTTTCAGTTTCTTTTTCAGGTGTGTTTGATTATTTTCTCGATCAGAATCAATCCCGGATGGAGAATATTTGTAGGTTTTTGAAATCAATATGTAATAATCAAACTTGTTTTTGTTAAAACACTACTATAATTCAAGTAAAAACATTACTTGCGCAATATTTTCGTGAAGTAGTCGAAAAAGAGGCGGGGCAACATCGCAAGGGACATTCATTACTCTTTCATTTATAAATAGCCCAATTTTATGGTTTTGTTTAAATACTTCTTTTAAAATTTTATCATTTCCTTTGAAAGGCTTCGAATGTGTGACAAATTTTAAAATGTCTTCTTTTACTTGCGAGCTCGCAGACAAGTCTATTATTGTGTTTATAGCCATGCACATATCATCAACATTTATGCATGTACCGATATTTCCGCCTTGCTCAACAATGATATCGGCCATATTGGACAGGTTTGGAACATGGGAACCTTCGGAGCCAAACTGAAGCGTGAGAAGAGATTTCACGGGATGATAATCCTTTTCCTCGGGATTATTAAAATCAAAGTCAACAATTACGTTTGATATATTAGAAACCTCAGAAGAAACGGATTCCAAGTCTGACATTTTCAAGTGGCGCAGGTAAAAATTTATTTATCTAAATCCACTTCGTCGATGTGTAAATTCTTGATGATATCATCATCACTCTTCGAGAGTTCAACTCTTGGACTGACAGCTCGTACTAATTCCACGTGGTGAGAGTCTTTCATTAGTCTGTCTTTAACGTGGTGCTCAGCATCTCTAGGAGACATGGGAGAGTTTATAACCAATGAATTTAAATTACTCTCTAATGGAGAAATAGCAAAAACAGTTTGATCTGTGGATATTGTTAAATCTTGCTGTGGTGTATTCTTGAAAGCCGTTTCAAAGTCTACAGTCCATGTAGGAGAAAAGTCCTCTGATTCGTCAATTCCTACTGGACTTGCTATTGTTTCGTCTACTGTTTCTTCTTCACTGTTTTCGTCTTCATTTCCTGATCCAAGAAAATCAATTTCGTTTGGATTTATTTCACTAAAAAACAAGTAAACATAATACTTACTTTGGCATGACTTCAATTTCATCTGTGAAGAAAAATGTATCTGGCAGATCGTTGGTAATTTTCTGCGTTAGAAAACGGGCCAGCTTTTAGGAAGAGGATATAAATATTTACTTGTTCTTGTTCAGCTCCAAGGTCTGAGAGTATATTTGACTCAACATCAGGCTTCTGTCCTCCAAGAGGTTGACTATCCCGTTGTTTTGTTTCATGGTAAGCCTTGTTGATGAATTCCTGCCAATCATCATCTTTAATGTATTCTACAATTGATAGAATTTAATTTACGTACCCGCCAAAAGATCTTTATATTCAGGTTGCTCTTCCAATAACTTCAATATTTCATCCACAATGATTGTGACTTGGCCCATGTAACCCAAACGCAATCCCCTTGGTTTAGCCCTATGTTAAAATCATAATATATAAATACACTGTGGCATCATTCAGTTTTTGTGCATACACTATTCTCTGGGAAATTTTCGCATCTCTGAAAACCGACAATATTAGCTCCTTATTACTTTCTGGAGGTCCACCAAAGACGTTAATTAGCATATCACAAACAGTAGAGTGAAGAAAGTTATTCCACTGGAATTCAAAAAACAAGTCGAGGCAGGAGAATAAAACCTTATTCTCTATCATGGCTAAATTTATTTCTCTGCTTTGAAGTCTAAAAAGCTCGGCAAAGAGCTCGCATAGTTTTAGTCTCTCAGCCCCTAGTGGTATCATCTTTCCAACCGTAGTATTGATTTCTCCTCTCTGAAATTAACAACAATTGTTATTATATACTAAGGATTTTGGATTTTTGAAGATTTCATTAAACTTGGAAATTCGTTTGGACAAAACTTCTATTGTTTCATCTACGCAGGTCAATTCAGCAGGAATGCCATCCATTGTTCTTGACAAAATTGACCTTCTCATCAACTCTATCAAAATGTCTATTCCGAAAATCAATGTTGACGTTGAATGATCATGTTCTAAAGTCATGAAATCTACCAACTTTGTCATGGATTCTTTTCTATTGATAGAGTAAATATTTCAATACGATTTTATATCTTGAAATAAAATACACTCTCTATTAACTTTGTTCATAGCGTTTATATACGTGATCGCAATCAAGTCAACTATGGTCTGTGAAGCCATTGAATGAGACTAAATATATAAAAAAATTTAAAAAAACCTCGGAATCTAGTTTTGGGTCTAACATATTAAATAGGTGCTTAATCAATCCTTGCTGTTGCAACCACTAATGTGAACTTTGATGAACTTTTACCGAAACAATGCGAAAGTCATAAAGACTATCTTCCATATCTACAAGCTTCAACAAAAATTCAGCAATAGCAGATGTATTCATATGGGTCACTATTTTCCCAACTAAACCATCTTGTTCCTTGATAAATTCAAACATCAAATATGAAAAATGATATTAATATTACGTCTTTAGTCATTTTTTGCAGCAAGATTCCATTCACTTTACAAAAATAGGAGGCGGTCAATGGATTTAGAGGACGTTTCCTATCAAGATACTTCCAGTACTCTTTTAAAAGGTATTTTTCTGTCACCAAATTTTCATACATTGGCCATATATCACAACATATCAATTCAGATGCAATATACGGATATCGACTAAAAACTCCAAATATATAAATACTTGTATTGCTTATTTTCATCAAGATTTTCTGCAATAGTTAGGGAAAGTAACTCTTTCAACACTTCAGGCTTGGATAAACTAATAAATAATGAAGGAAATTGTACTAGTCAATAAGTTTCTTGTTTTGGCTTTTTGCTTCTTGAAGCAATTCATCTTCATTCAATAATTCCTCTAGGGTCAAGTCGTTCTTATCCAAAAGTTGTTCCAACCCACTTGCTCCATAATTGTTATATCCAAACTTCCAAAACATATCGAAATTTCAGATTCCAAGAAGCTCAATTAATATTTTTCCCAATAAATTTTAAATTTTGAAATGGTTTATATTATCTCATTTTGAATTAGAACGTGTCATCAATTCAATGACACGCCTTTTCATAGATTTTTCGAATGTCAAGTTGGAATAAGGCAACTTTGGCAACTAATTCATGAATTACTTAAAATATATATCCCTGGATTATCGACTGACGATGCTGGAGAAATCTTCTTCTTTTATCCAAATTTTCAACACTCTTTGCTCATTTGAAGGATTTAGTTTTGATTGTCCATTCCTTTGCTCTTTACTCGATAGACTTCCTTCGCGATAGATATCCAGATAATCTATCGGCCATAGATTACTGGATCATATTCAAGCAATCTTTCAAGAAGATAGAAGATTTATCTATGTTTACTTAAATAAAATTTTTTTACTAATTAAAAAAAAAAGAAATAGTTGCATAATGCATTCTTTTACTTTAACCCGTCATTGACAAAACAATCAAAATACATTTGGCTCCGCGCCTCGCTTAATTCAGTTCGTTTGGTATTGAATAGATAATAAATGAATACGAATATAGAATCTTTATTTCTTAATTCCATTATATGTGCGTCTTAATTAATTGTGATCCCAAAAATTTAACGATACCGGCTGCTTTAAAAGACTATTTTTCAGAATTGTTTACAAGTTTACACAATTAGGGTGTTTATCTTATGCAAGAAATAGAAAAATCTCCGCAACCTTTATCATCAGATAGTATTAGAAGCGGTTTATCATTGGTTCAAAAAACCATTGATGGCAATGGATACGCTTTCACAAAGCTTTGCTTAAACAAAGCTGCATTAAATGATATTTCGTTTCTAAAAAACTTCAAATTCCTGAGACATGTTGTAATAAGCGAAGACTATTTATATAGGATTTGAACAATAACCTTATTTCATCTATTGATGCACTGGAAAACATGAGGCATCTCGTGACATTAAATTGCAGCTCAAATCAAATCAAAGAAATACCAAGCTTTATTTCAAATTTGGAATACCTTCAATTGTTAGATTTTTCTTGTAATAACATATCATCAGTCTCTCTGAGCAATATGGAACGATTGGTAATGTTAAATTTAAACAAAAATGCTATCTTTAACGTGAAAATCGATGAAATGAAATCTTTAGTGGAAGTCGATTTGCGGGGAAACTCCCTAAAATCTACCCCATTGATTAATGCCGAAAAATTGACTCATCTATATTTAGCTCAAAACCAGATACAGGAGATCAAAGATTTAAATTTATTACCTTCATTGACTCACCTACATTTGCGGGAAAATCAATTGTCGAACCTAGGTGGTATGGAAGCATGTGTTTCATTAGAATACTTAAATTTGAGGCAAAATAAGATCTCGAAGTTTTCAGTTTTAGATAAGCTATCTATGTTACCAAGGCTTAAACATTTAGTGGCCTTGGGTAACCCAATGTCCACCGAAGAGATATACAGACTAGAAACACTTTTCAGACTTCCTTTTCTAGATAGAATTGATAAAGATAACGTGTTAGATGAAGATAAAGAAGAATTAGAAGCTGTAATCATTTGCGATAACTTGAATTAGTACAAAACCACAAGACCAGGAGATCCTACTGAAGGAAATACAGTGCCAAACGATTCTACGGTAAATTATCTTGCATAAGGCTATTAGGACGGGCAGGATTCCTCAAATGTCATTGAAGAAGAAAACGAGTCTTAATAAAATGACATTAAAATTAGCCCCCGAAATTATATACAATTAATCAAATAGCCTATTTGTCATCTATTTATTGCTATTTTTGGATGTTTATGATTAGTCATTAAGCAAAAATGTACGTGTTCAAAGCCACATACGCCACTCGATCGAATGAGTAACAACTGGGACAATCCTTCGGACCGAAGAAGACGACCTTCGCTTACTGGAAATAGTTCGGATCCTTTTCTGTCCATGCCTTGGACTCCTCAAGAACTTATAACGGAGGAAATGGACCTGCGAGAGGAATTATTTCCAGTGTCATATTCCAAAGACATGTCTTTATTTTCAACAACAGAACAATATTTTGAAGATAATGAAGAGCTTCTGACAGCTAATTTGAGTACTCCTAAATGCAGTCCTGCAGAATCACAAAACCATTTGGACGTCAACTTCCTTACTCCCCAACCGTCACATATGCATAACAATTACAACTTTCAGATGCAAAACTATTCATTTCCCCAGCTTCATTATGTACCACCTACCCAAAGATTCAGTCCGATCCAGGCACCTTACAATCAACATCAATTATTATCATATTCAAGTTCGCGTAGATTTTCTATGCCAGATGCTTCGTTTTTTAATTGGAATGAATCTAGAGTTCAAAAGAAGCCTCATATTTCACAAGACAATTTCGGTACTTCCTTGGGGTTGCGAATATCTTGCGATCAAACAGCTGGTCCTGTTGATTTAAAAACAAGAAGGAGGTCGAAAATAACAAGTAGAATATGTGTAAATTGTAAAACATCGAGTACTCCAATGTGGCGTAGGTCAGCTGAAAATGAAGTTTTATGTAATGCTTGTGGAATATACAATGCTTCACACGGCGGGCAGAATAGGCCACTAAAACTTGCTGAGAGAAGAAATTCGTTGATTGCGGTGCGAGATCAAGGTAAATGTACCAAGAGACATGACGATGCAGAAACAATTGCAAAGACCAAGTGACCTAAAAACAATAAATTATTTATTTTTGTCAAATATCACCTCGTAATTTCATTCACTGGATTTTAATGACCTAAAAGTCAGAGAGATCCGGCGTTTCCTTTCAATCGTTTCACCATTAAAGTTTTCTTGTAAATTCTTCGATATAGAATGTTTGTAAATATATCTAGCATCTCCTTGCATTACAATAAGTGATCTTGGTTCTGTCATGACCAATTAATAGAAAGATACCAAGCATAATTCTAAAATCATCAAGCTTATCAACGCGTTCAAATTTCATGACGCATGGTGAAAGAAGACTTAATGAAGCTATACATTTACCGAATATCGGCGCATCTACGTGAGGCATTATTCCTACAGTATAGCATTTTTGCAATAATACCCTGGCCTGGAAGATATTCATTGACAATAACCATATTAAAAGGCTCTGAAGATAGGGGCAATCCATATTCTTTCATTCGTGGAAACATAGTATCACAAAATTTTGGTATCTCCAGTGCCTTGGAATTATTATCAACGCATCTATTGATTCTTGAAATACTAATATTACCTATTTTGATATGAAAATGTGTATCCATAATGTTGTGTCAATCTTTTCATTTGCGGGTTTGCCCTGAAAACATAAAAATAATTTTGCGTTACCCCATACCTCGGCCAGTCCAAGGGTTACCATCAATGTAGTCTAAAATATACTTTTCCTCGTCTTCAGTTATAAAATTTTTAAAATAGCGTAAACCAGGAATCATTCATAAAAATTCGACAATGAAAATTCGAAAAAAAACAATCAAGAATTATATTTAACATCATTTTTATTAGTGTTAGTACAACTTATAAAAACAATATTTTACGATGCGTTAGGCATATTCACGTGATATCAATCAGCTTGAAATGGATTTGTCCAATAAAATATAATCTTGAAAGAATCCGGAAAAATTTTCCTTTTCTTATCTTTAACGACTTTATCAATTTCATGCCTTTCTAAAACTACGGGATTCGTCGCGAGAAAAAAAGTATTGATCCAAAACTGGGCAATGTTTTTCTAAAGTTAGTCATGTATGTTGAATACCTTTCCAAATGAGTCCCTATGAAATATTTCTATTTTAACATCACCATTTACAGGGATCTGTTTTGACAAAACATAGTCTAAAGTGTTTTGTAGTTTCAAGACTTGAATATCCGACTCAAAGATTTTGTTATCTCTAATTTTAATAGTGAAAAATATGTCTGTATTAGAATGCACTATATCGTACTAGATGTGTTATCATTGGTCAATTTCGGTGGGGAATCTACCTTAATTCGATCTAACAGGACCGTTCGGTCATAATACACTTTTTTCGATTTTATTAGTAAATCATAATACATAACGTATCGCTTTTGACTGGGAATAGTAACACCCTGAAATAATTTTGCAAATAACTTACTTTGGAATTTTGAGTGCGAGCGACCCCATAAAACTCTAAAGATTCCTCAAAACTTTTACATATTCCAGAATGTATTAAGTAGGAACAAATCATAACACCTGTTCTTCCTTTCCCTGCTTTGCAATGAATTACAACGACGTTCTTCGGGTTCTTCATAAGCCATTCGTCAACATCTCTACAAAAATTAATAACCAGATTCATGGTTGGGGCATTGTGATCGTCAAACGGATAAGAAGATACTATGTTGAACCCGAGAAAATAAAATACCGCGATTGTTGAAATTGCTTGTGTCGTAGTTTCTTTCTGAGCATAAGTTGTAAACTTTGTATTTGTCAGGGTGCCGAGAATCTAAAAATCGAACCACGTCAGCCATTTTATTTCTGTAAACTCCTTCAAGGTTATCGGATGGAAAGCCCATGGCAATTATTCTCTCAGTTATGTCTAGTTAAAACTTATTTAAAAAAATACATGTTAAATCTAAATCAAATCCGTCAAGATTATATCGCCTTTTCTTTTTCGAAACAAGTCGTCTAATTAGGTTTGTCATTAATGTTATTTGGCGCAGCAATCAGCATTGTCGCCAATAATGAATTAAATGATGAGGATTCATGAATTATTAATCTTTAAACATTCATTTTTATCATAGAAGTACCGTCAAATATACACATAAAGGCTTAAATATAATATATGTTCAAATCTTTACATAATTTATTCATTTGTCGAAATGATAAATACGGAAGCAAGAATGCCCATTGATATGAACTGCATTGATTAAACATGTTTCTGTAGCGGCCACTTGCCAAACAGAATCTACATTATCCATAATGTTTCTACAAAAGGTTCCATTTTTCCAAAGCTAAGGATATTCCAATCTGAATGTTTTTACCTTGACTGATTTATCTGATCCAGTGATTAACCAAGGGCCCTTGGAGAAAAGGCAAGTTATAGCGGATGTGTTATGATCTAGAGAATACAATTGATTTAAATCTTCATCCCACACCTTAACGCTACCATCAGCGCTGGCGCTAATGAGTTGATTATATTCATTCTTTTTCAATAGCGCCACTAGGCTTCTGTGGTCTCTTATGGCCTTTATCTGAGTTCCATCTGCTAGACTCCATACATTAATGGTGCTGTCTAGAGAACCAGAATATATATAGCGATTGTCAACACAAAGTGAATACACTTTGCTAACATGTCCTTCAAGATGGAATTTCAATTCCCCTGAACAAATGTCCCACACCCTACACGAGTTATCTATAACAAAAAATCTAAAGAAGTACCATATGATCCAGAAACTATATAGTTATCTTTGATTGCTAAGCATCTGACAGACGCTTGATGACCCATGAGCACATGCAAGCATTCACCAGTCTCTATGTCCTATTATTCAAAATTTAAATGAGATTACCCATATTCTTACAGTAGTATCTCTAGAACCTGAAACAACAAGCCTAGCATCTTCAGACATTTGCAGACACCTGACTGTAGAAGAGTGACCAACAAGCCACTTAGAACATTCGCCTGTTTGAAGGTCCCAAATTCTAATCGTTCTATCTGTAGAACCAGTTGAGAGAACATTTCCGATATATTGCATGCACCAAACACCACCTATTAAATAATCATTTTAATTTTACCTACATGACCAACAAATGACTGTTTCAAATTGCCATAGAGATCCCACATAAGAACTGTCTTGTCATCAAAGCACGCCACGACTTTTTCTTCGTCCATTTGCAAGCATGTAACAACTGCAGGCGTTACACAGTCAAACATGTAAGCAACCGCGTTACCGCTCTGCCAGTTCTTTTGCACAATATATTTTGTTCTATACAGATTTATACATTGATTAATATCCATGACATTATCTGCTTTAATATTCCAGTCTTTCTCGATTAAATGCCTCCATATATACGAGTTTCCAAAAACAGTTCTGTACCATAATTGACTTCCTTGGCTTATGTTAAGTAACGACCTGATATCAAGCCTTTGTAATAAATTTATTATGATTTCCGCGGGAAGAGAAGATATAAAATCGATTTTCAATCTTGAGGATGCTTCTGAAACTATTAGTTGGAGTTGGGGAATAGAAAGTTTGGGGATTAGGTATGAAAGGAAATTTTGCTTATGATTATCATCCAGACTTGAAAAATATTCGATTATTTTACAAATGTCGTTGCATTCTTTTCTGGAATCCACGATATTTGTTAACATTTATGAAAACGTGGCTGAGTCTTGTAAGTTCACACGAATCAGATGAAGTTAGATAAATTATATTTTCTTATTTTAACCATTTTTATTTAAAGTAAAGAAAGGGGGTTGTTTGGAAAAGTTCGACCATCATGGAGTATTTGGACACTATTCAGATCGGGGACCCATTATTAGTGATTGTCTGAAAATTGGAATAAAAATCGAATTCAAATGAGTTCTGAGGTGTTCTTCCGAAACGCATGGCGTACTTGGACACTATTCCGATCGGGGACCCGTTATTAGTGATTGACTGGAATAAACATCTTATTCTTTCCGAAACAACGAGCCATTCCCGACATGTCTGAAGGTCTCCTATTAACTCAAAGTGGAAGCAGCATCCACTGTTTTTTGGGTTTTTGCCTCCATGAGCTATAATATCTGTAATAATCATTTACCGTGCATTACCCAGGATTTGAATTATATTTTTATTCCAATTTGCATTCAAACACTAATAACGGGTCCCTGATCTGAATAGTGTCTAAGTACTCGGTAATGGGTTTCTGTGTAATCTTGTCGAACTTTTCTTCAACCGAGCTTTGAATCATGATATGTGGCTTATTCTTACCATTTTTCTAATAGGTTAAAAAAGATTTATCTTTGCCTTGATCTGCTCAGAAAATTTAATTAATCAACACNGGGTTGCTACTTTTCAAAAAAGTAGGAAATTTACTCTTAAGCAAGGGTTTTTTTACGAAATTACCTACTTTTTTAGTCGACTTTTTAGTTGAAGATGGCTCTAAGAGATGCTAAAGTCGCGGATTTGGGAAAACCAATGAGCAACTTGCGGATTTCAAAGGACCGGCCAAGGGAAAACTTTGCCATAAGCGCAGCTTCGTACCATTCTACGTCAGCTGCAAGGCACCTAAACTCACTGGTGTACGTCGCCACCGACATTGTGTCTTGTACTAAGGCATTGAGCTTTATTTCCGCCTTTTTGGCGAAATTCGGGTCTCGAAACTGTGTGACGAAGGCTTCGGAAAAGTTTTGCCAGCTTTGGAGCTCGTGGTTGTACAAGTGAGGCTTTTCCAGAAAGGGATTAAACCATTGCAGTGCTTTACCAGTCAGAAGTGTGCCTAAGGTGAAGATGCGTATTTCGTCACTTGAGTACTCCAACGGACGGAGCTTAGAAACCATGAGTAATTGGTTCAGAAAACCGCGTAGGTTGGACGGTTCACCATCAAAAGAGGACGAAAGCTTGACTTTGACGCTCCCAGGTTTCTCGTTAAGTAAGCCATGGAGTTGTTCATTTTGTGCCGATATTTCTTCATAGCGAGAGCTAGAACGCATTGCGGTTTCGGAGAGTTGCTGTGCAGCGGTTTTGAGATCTTGATTTTCTTTTGCGAGTGCTTGATGTTCAGAGATAAGACGTTGGAGTTCTGAAAGCGAGAGTTCGATGGAAGAGATTTCAGACATGATGTGGTTTGACGTTTTAAATTGAGTAAGACCAGACGTGGAACCAGAAGAGAGTTGATTTAATAAGAGTTTATTAAGNTGATTATCAGTGACTGTATTATTACGATAATTATGAAAACGATCTTGATTCTCTGCACTAGCACAAAGAGTTTTAGTAAGATTATATTTTACTTTATAAAGGCTTTTTGCATAATTTGAGAAACATGTCCTTAATACGTTTTTATGTAAGTTCGGCTTACCTAAGTTTGAATCAAAATTTCTAAAATGACTTATATTTTTTTAAAATTAATTTTTTCGAATTAATGGTNATAGCGCTCAAAATCTGCATGGAGCTCATCATTTCGGTTAAGTCTGGTTTTATCTTCGAGGGCCTTTGCTTGAAGGGCACGTAATTTTGATGCTAGTCCATAATCCATATTTTGCGGTCGATTGCTTTTTTTTGAGTTTTTTTCTTCGTCGTTATCCTTTGTGATTGTTTGTGGCTTTACATTCAACTTCTTCATTAATTTCAATATAATGTCAGTGATATTAATTTTTTCGTCACTTGTTAAACAAATAAGTTTAAAGCGAGGATCAAGAACACTAGCTATTCTTATAAGCGTATTGGATTCAATTTTTTTGCATATTCACTAAATTTAGTTTCTATTCCAACAATCAGCTCATCCAAAATTTGATACAATCGGCAACTTTATATTTTTTTGCCAAATCCAAGGTGTCACTGTGTCCCATAAAAAATGAGTACATGTTTAAAGTAACGTANTGTCCAATTTCGATCGATGCACGTCTGGGATATGGGCGTAGCAGACACAGTGAGAAAGATTTGGTTTGCGTGAATAATTAATTCTAAAGGTGTTTTATCTCCTTTTCCATGAACTATACGGTTATATAANGTGTCCCATAAAAAATGAGTACATGTTTAAAGTAACGTATTTTTTCCTGACATGTCTCTGGTGACTTTGTAAAAGGGTGCCAACAGAATTTTTTTTAAATGATCGAAATATTGCCACTCTTCATCCGAAAAAATATGTGATTTGATTTTTTCCTTCTCTTCAAGTTCATAAGCATCATTACATAAACTCTAATTGCCTATTGTTGTTTCACGGCTGACTAAATCATTAAATATGTAGAATTCCAACGCGTGTCTACGTCGTGAATAAAATTATTCATCGAAACTATAGTCTCGGTTGATATTTGTAAAGCCTTTTGTGCGTCTTAAATTTTTCGAATTTTTTGGCTACCCCTTCTTATCTTTATAATGACTTGCCGCAACTAAATATAAAAATTAAATATTAAAACCACCTTGTGCAAAATCGGATCAGTGACACGTAACCCTTCCTTTACAATAAGGTTCAAAATATGAGCTAAGCATGGGATGTGCGAAACATTCAGGTCCCCAATAAATGGGGAAAGTGCTGAAATATATTCACAATTAAATTACTGGAATATTTAACCAATGTATTGTCATTTCGAATGAGATTCATGAGCCTTACATTGTTTGACGCATTGTCTAAAGTAATACCAACTAATTTTTTGTTTATATTAATTTCCGATAGATAATATATCAGTACTTGTTTCCAATAAAGCGTCTGATGTATGAGAGCCTTTTTCAATATATCTTAACTCCTATCTCCGAAAACCTAAAGGCGAGTAAAACGCTGTTACAAGTTAAGTCAATATTATCAATCCAGTGCACGTGATTGCCAAGTACGGCTTATTTGTTATTCATGTCCGAATATCCAACGTTAGGCGTAACCCTTGCACATTACATAAAACATCTTTCAATAAATCGGAAGTTTCGGAAAGACCCTTGGTAACTTCATGTGAAATGTTTAGCGACATGGAAGAACATATAGATGNCAATAAGGTTCAAAATATGAGCTAAGCATGGGATGTGCGAAACATTCAGGTCCCCAATAAATGGGGAAAGTGCTGAAATATATTCACAATTAAATTACTGGAATATTTNATTCATCGAAACTATAGTCTCGGTTGATATTTGTAAAGCCTTTTGTGCGTCTTAAATTTTTCGAATTTTTTGGCTACCCCTTCTTATCTTTATAATGACTTGCCGCAACTAAATATAAAAATTAAATATTAAAACCACCTTGTGCAAAATCGGATCAGTGACACGTAACCCTTCCTTTACAATAAGGTTCAAAATATGAGCTAAGCATGGGATGTGCGAAACATTCAGGTCCCCAATAAATGGGGAAAGTGCTGAAATATATTCACAATTAAATTACTGGAATATTTAACCAATGTATTGTCATTTCGAATGAGATTCATGAGCCTTACATTGTTTGACGCATTGTCTAAAGTAATACCAACTAATTTTTTGTTTATATTAATTTCCGATAGATAATATATCAGTACTTGTTTCCAATAAAGCGTCTGATGTATGAGAGCCTTTTTCAATATATCTTAACTCCTATCTCCGAAAACCTAAAGGCGAGTAAAACGCTGTTACAAGTTAAGTCAATATTATCAATCCAGTGCACGTGATTGCCAAGTACGGCTTATTTGTTATTCATGTCCGAATATCCAACGTTAGGCGNATATCAGTGCCAAAAGCGCAACCTGTGCAGATGGCTTTTTACTTTTAACAGAACCAGAAGAGAGTTGTTTTAATAAGAGTTTATTAAAACGTGAAGACCCTGGCGCGGGAAAAATCTTCTTAAAGGCTTGGATTCTGAAATTCCGGAAAGGAAGACTTGACTATACTAGCTTTACTCTTGAGTCGGGTTGTTCGGGAGTTGTGATCGCCGATAATGTTGGACCTGGAGAGCGAGCCACTGATTGGAGAAGGAGGGTCTTCTGAGGCCATTGAGGGGGAATGTTCTGGACTGCAGTGAGGAATATAATCCTCATTATCTTCTGAGAGAGGTAAAGGGTCTACATTATTTTTCGGGGCGTTTGGCAAAGGGGTACGAGGAGCATTTTCATCAAAGCGGACATTTCCTGAACATCACCGCTTCGTTGTCTTTCCGAATCAGTTTGTATCCCTTGAGCTCTTCTGTATCATCATCGTCCAGGTAACTAATTAAAAGACATTTTACAGCAGAGTTGTCCAATTTCGATCGATGCACGTCTGGGATATGGGCGTAGCAGACACAGCCAAAAGGTCGTAAGTGAGAGAGATTTGGTTTGCGTGAATAAATTAACTCGAAAGGTGTTTTATCTTCTTTTCCATGTACTATACGGTTATGTAAGTAAGCTGCGGTCTTCTGAGCCTCTGAGTAATATTTGGCAGGACGTTTTGAGTCTATCAACATGGCGCGCGCTAGATGCAGAATTGTTTGGTGAATCCTTTCGCCCTTACCTGGGTGGGAATGGTTGTAAGCTACTCCCATTTGTTTCACAATGCCAAGATGTCGTAGGTAATCAGTAAAAACTCCCATATATTTTACACCTTGATCGGTCCGTAAATGCTTGAGTTTTTCCCCCCTGTACGGCGCTCCATGCGAGTCTGAAAACGCTTAAAAGCGGCCAGGATTGTTGCGGCAGTGCGATCTGCGATAGTTTCAAATTTCACATAACCAGTTCGAGAATCAATAAATTTTACATTATTCCGTGTACCATCTACAGCAGAGCAGTTATAGGAAACGGGCCTTGTGTATCCGACTCGACGACCTCTAAGACTTCATATTCTCGGCCACTGGAGGGTTTTGTGTTCAATCTCTTTGATTTGCCTAGCGCACAGGATTCACAGAATTCGCGAGACTTTGATTCTGAACAGTGGAGACCATCAACAGCGGTTAACGTGCTTTTTTAGCGCAGCATCCCCAATGTGTCCTAAACGCTCATGGGCCGTTTGGTAACTGATTTTAGCGGCAGCAATGGACGAAAATACAGAATTTAAGTTGGTGTGCCGCGAGTCCAAGATACGCAAAAGATTGCTGGGTTCGCATTTGACAAAGTAATCCGGGCGGCGTGACAAGTGATCAGGTTTTCCGTTGAGTAGTCCGGGGCGGTGAGTAACAACGAAATCATATTCACTAAAGAATAAGGACCATCTCGCTTGGCGTCGAGTGAGTTCTTTTGTTTCCATAAAATATTCAAGACTCTTATGATCACAGTAGACGGTGACTGGAAATCGTGCACCCTGAAGAAAGTGACGCCAATGCGCAAAGCAGGCTTTAATACCGAGGAGCTCCTTGTCATATATTTCATAGATTCTTTCCGCTGCAGTCATTTGGCGGGAATAAAATGCAACTGGCCGAAGCTCCTGATTGTCATCAAACTGAGACAGAATACCGCCAATTCCAAAATTACTGGCATCGGTTTCAACGATAAACGGTTGGAATTCATTTGGGTGCGCAAGGGCACCAGCACCAGAAAAAGCGAGTTTAATCTTTTGAAAGGCATCAATTGGGAAATGAAATTCGGCATTTTTCTTGAGCAAATCCTTAAGCGGTTGCGTGAGTTTCGCATATGTCGGAAGTAATCTCCGGTAAAAATTTGAAAATCCCAAAAAACATCTGCAGTTGGCGGGAACAGGCCAATCAACAACTGCTTGCACTTTAAGCGGGTCCATGCGTACACCATCGGCCGAAATAATGTATCCTAAATACGAAATCTCTTTTAACTCAAACTGACACTTCTCCAACTTGCAATACAACTTATTTTCACTGAGAACTTCCAGAACCTGACGAACGTGCTTCCATTGTTCCTTTTCATTCTGAGAGTACACCACAATATTATCAAGATAACAGACCACAAAGGTGCTATACTTACTAAATAGCGTGTTCATCATCTTTTGAAAGTACGGGGGTGCGTTGGTAAGGCCAAATGGCATTACTAAGTATTCAAACTGACCAAACTTGGTCAGAAATGCGGTTTTAAATTCGTCGCCCTTGCGAATCCGTAATAAATTGTAAGCCCCGCGGAGTTCTAACGCAGTAAAAATTCTTCCCTGCGACAGTGTTCGCACTAGTTCTGAAATGAGCGGGAGTGGATTTCGATCTTTTTTCGTGATTCGATTAAGTCTTCGGTAATCAACGCAGAGGCGAAAAGTGCCATCTTTCTTCTTCACAAAGAAGCAAGGCGCGCCAAATGGAGACGAACTAGGTCTGATAAAGCCCTTTTTCTAGTGTGACTTCAAATACTCTTTCATTGCCGCTTCTTCCGGAACGGTAAGATTGTAAACGCGGTCAAACACAGCTTAAGCGTTGGCGTCTAACTCAATTGTACAATCATATGGCCAATGCTCGGGGAGTGTGTCAGCGTTGGTTGCGGAAAAGACAACGCTATATTCGGCTTGGATAAAACTAGGAACAACTTGAGTTTGTGGGGTTCTCGGAGACAGAAACGGGTACACCTCTTTGGAAACGGAAGCAACTGTACGGAATACGATTTCACCATTTGCGTCAGCACCAATAAAGCCACCAAGACCAAACTCATCATTGGCGCTCTTCTTAGAAACAGCATGAAACGTTCAGGCAGAGATGCTACAGAGTTGGACATACCGTTGGCGTTTGGGTGATACCTTCGGAGTCGGGGGGTCGCAGATGGCTGAACGAGCTCAGGTCCAACAGCACAGACAGCTTGGCAGGATGCGGAAGTGAAGCGCAGAGTTTCGGATCGCCAGTCGATTGTAGGATTGTGCTTCTTCAACCATTGCAGTCCCAAGATAATTGGCGTCGGGAGCTTCGTGATAAAGAACTTGCAAGTTTCAACATTCTCTTGGATGCAGAGTTGGAGCGGAATGGTTTCGTGGGTGATTAACCCAAATGATGATTCCGTGCAATCGGCTATGTGTAGTCTCACTGGCTGGGCCAAAGGAACCAATGGGAGACCCTGTGAGGCGGCGAATTCAGCATCAAGAAACAGTGAGTCCGCACCACTGTCCAGAAACATGGCAGCAGAAATTCTCGTATTTTCCCATTGCAACTGCCCATCAATCATTAATTTGTTTAAGTATTCTGGGGGAGAAGAAATTTGAACGGTCCATAAGTTCTCCAAATTTATTGACCGCGGCCGCGTGACTTCAGGCATTCGTTACGCACGTGACCCCTTTGGCCACAAACAATGCAAAGTCCATTGCGCATTCTGTGAGCGCGTTCTTCCGGAGTCAGTGGACCAGGTGCACGGGTGACTGCGTCAATTTCCATAGGTGCGGGGACATCAGCTTGTTGAGATACGACTACTGTTGATGCACGTTGACGCAATTGATTGAGGACCAAAAGCGCGTTATCACAGCGGCAGGCGAGTTGAATAAGAGCCAACTTCAACTATGAAGTCGAAATTTCAAGTAA
>KE560933.1:0-12127 GCA_000442015.1 Rozella allomycis CSF55 | reverse complement strand
GTAATTGTCATCCTGCTTCTTAGGCCGCGGTTTCAGGGTTACCAATTATAAAGCCCCGACTTGAAATTCTATTTAAAATACAAATGNCTTAAAGTAAACAAGAATGATACTTGTGTTATTGATCTGGAAGGATATCAAGAACTTATCAATATTCGAAGATTGAAACCTTACAGGGAAGATACCTTAGGTGAAGGAGAATGTCGTAACATAGATATTCCAACAGATCTATTATCTAAGAATAGACGATCTAAAAATAGAAGCAACGATCTAATTGGTTCACCCGGCATATAAATAAACATGATCACGGGGCGTCCCCCGGCGATAACTTAACTCATTGTTTAATATGCGTCACTAATTAATGACTTGACATCACATAAGATTTTTTTGAAAGTGATAGCTGTATTTTTTGATGTAATACAGTTATCATCCAAGATAGATTTTGGCTTGGAGGAAGCTAAAATCACTTTTCTAAACCTTTTCAAGAAATATTATGTAAATTGTAAATTTTTAAATAAATTATTNAACAGGCAAATTGCGCAAAGATTCTCCACCATCTTATTGAGCGTCTTGACTTGTATCTTTATCCCGAAACACGACCTTGTTTCATGACNACCCGTGCGATGAACCTTTACAAAAATTGCGCTTTACAAACTCTAAAGATCTTATTTCAGTGTATTCTTTTTTGTTGATATTTTGTCAGTGACACTGTCGACTTTAAATTACACGAAAGAAATAGAGTGTTTTATTTTTGAACATAGTACAAATCATGTTCTTCTCTTATCAAGCCACCTGGTCTAACATCCGAGTGCCACAAATTATCTAGTATCTTAATCCTCACNTAAAATCGAGAATAGTAAAAGAAAAAGATCGATCCCATTGACCGTGCTTCAATAAATAAATGAACATTTCTTTTTAGATTTTTTATTGTAATGTTACAAGGTTAGCTAATCAAATAAACTTTAATGTCTTGCAATTCCTGTTCCTCACAGTCGCGCCAAATATTGATTTTCCATTGAAATAATCAAAAGAAGCGATGAANTTCTTATAGTTACGCGATAAAAATTATATAGCTAAACATATTTTTGAAAAAAAGGGTTATGGTTTTTTTGAAATATAAAGGGCAAAAGTACTCATACGCGATAAAAATTATATAGCTAAACATATTTTTGAAAACAAGGGTTATGATTTTTGTGAAATATAAAGGGCAAAAGTACTCATTTTTGACATAAAATGTACAGAAAAACGACAAGGGTAAAAATTCTGCAGCAGTCTCAACTTTTTTTCGAATTACGGTAAGATAAAGAAGTAGTTTTTACTTAACAAGGGTGNGTGCCCGATCGTACTACCGGAAACGGTTATTCGAATATTGTCCAAGTACGAGGAATATTTTTAATGCATATAAGATGATCAATACGATGAAATGGAGGCATTGNCTCATAAATTGGATAGTAAATCGTAAGATAAAAAGAGTAAAAACTGATGTTGATTGAGAATGGATTATCCTCCGTTCTTTTTATTGATATCGCCTTGGAGTTANGTGCCCGATCGTACTACCGGAAACGGTTATTCGAATATTGTCCAAGTACGCGAAATATTTTGAATGCATAAAAGATGATCAATACGATGAAATGGAGGCATTTGCCTGCTTTGAAGACGTGAAAGCCGCGAATGAAAGATACGAGAAGGTGTCAAAGGCCTTTCGCCAAGCTAATAACAAAACGAAGAGAGTGCATCAGCATAAACAGGCACAATGGGAGAGCATCCTACAAGAAGTTCCTGAAATTCTTGGGATGCAAAATATGGATGCCCTGAATCCAAGCGGACCAGGTTTCTTAGAATGGTTCGTTTCTGCAAGCAATGCAATAGGATCTTTGGGTATTATATCTTTAGTGTTGTCATTTAGTTGCGTCATTAAAAAATGATAACAGCAAGTTAAGATTGAGAATGGGAAAAGAAAGAGATCGATCCCATTGACCGTGCTTCTAAATAAATAAATGAACAATTTTTTAGATTTTTTATTTTAATGTTAAAAGTTTAGCTAATCAAATGAAATTTAATGTCTTGCAATTCCTGTTCCTCATAGTCGCGCCAAATATTGATTTTCCACTAAAAGATCAACAGAAGCGATGAATTCGAACGCGATGTCTGTAACAAGGCTTTAAAAGCTAATTCGACGAGAAGCCAGGTACATGGAAAGCGTAAAGTGATTTTGTTTGATGTAAGTAAGGCTTTTTGTAAGCCCAAGGAGTTCAGAAATCGCTAATCGCGATGGCCGACAAATACATTTGCAAAATGACCCACTTGAAAGAAAGAGAAGATGCCCTTTTGAAAAAGAAGCTTCTTTTAGAAAAAACGGATTCTCTACGATCTTATTGAGAGTCTTGACGTGCATGTTCATCCCGAAACACGAACAGGTTTCATGAAATAGTTTGTTGCTGTATGTAATGCAATGGGATCTTTGAGGATTAAAATTTTAGTGTTTACATTTATTCGCGTCATTAAAATAGAAACAGTAAATTAAGATCAAGAATAGAACTAAAGGGTCTTGATACCCTAGGTTCTTTCAATATTGCGTTTAATTACCTATCCTCTTTGGTATTAAAGATCCCATTGCATTACTTACAGCAACAATACCCTGTTCGTGTTTCGGGATGAACATGCACGTCAAGTGTTTATGTTCATGCATTTTCTTCTTTTAAGCGGCTTTTGATATTTTCTCATATTGTTCATTGATTGTCTTGACGTCTTCAAAACAAACAAACACCTCTTTTTCATCATATTTATCATCTTATTACTCGTACAGCGTACTTCACTTGGCCATCAACAACCCATTTTCTAACAAGGCTCCTTTTTCAAAAGGGCGTCTTCTCTTTCTTTCAATTGGGTCATTTGGCAAATGTATTTGCCGCCCATCGCGATTTTAAGCTCTTCTTATAATGCACAGAAANATGTTCATCCCGAAACACGAACAGGTTTCATGAAATAGTTTGTTGCTGTAAGTAATGCAATGGGATCTTTGAGGATTAACATTTTAGTGTTTACATTTATTCGGGTCATTAAAATGANTAGGTTGAACTGCAGGTCACGTGACCTCAATTCTCAGGTTTGGTCTTTCACTTCCCCTGAATCTGAGAATGCGGGACCAAGTTGAACAGCTTCCTAGATTCTGCGAAATGACAGCCCTTGGTAATTTTTGTAAGAGAGTCCGCTATCTGTAGCTTTGTTCCGATATGCTGAATCTGAATTTCGTTGGCTTGTAAAAGATCGTTAAGAAAGTCATGTTCCATTTGAATGTGTCTGTTTCTGGATGAAAGTCCATTCCCTTTGATGAGATCGATTACTGGCTTGTTGTCTTCAAATCTAATTGGGCATTGTTGTGTAAGATCTAATTCATTTTAAAAACGACTGTTCCAGATAACTGAATTGGTGCATTTTAATAAAGCATGATATTCTGATTCACAAGAACTTATACTAATTTTATGCTGAGTTTTTGAGCTCCATTCAATGCAACCTAAACCTAACCTGATAATGAATCCTGAGGTTGATCGACTTTGAGTGTTAATGGCTAGTTTCTCAGATGGGTTCAATGCGTTGCGGGTTCATTTGTTTTCATTGGTAGCCCTCCCCAATTGGCATCCGCGAAAGCAGCTTTCATTTGTAGCTGTGCTTCGCCAAAAAGAATGTCATGTTGTTGAGTGCCCTTTTAATATCGTAGTGCGTGACGCGCAGCCTGAAGGTGAATGGTAGCGGGAGAACTAAGAAACCGACCAAGCAGAGAGGCACAATATGAAAAATCAGGTCGCGTACAGTCTGCCAAGCGTCTCAACGAGCCCACGATGGAACGATATAGCTTAAAATCTGAGTCGTGTAGTGGCGTTAACGGGAGATCAACTGAAGATGTTTCGTTATTGTATGGCGTGCTGGTTGGTGCTTCCAAAACATTGAACTTGGTCATTAATGATTCTGAATATTGAGCCTGATGAAGGAAAATTGTTTTGTTGTTGCGATCTCGTGTGATTTGATAGCCAATGATAGTATTTGCTGGACCAATATCTTTGATGGGAAAATCTGATTGTAGTTTCCCTTTGATTTGATTTACGATATCTCGGTCACCAATGAGCAAGAGATCATCAACGTAGACGCCGAGAAAGAAGGTATATTCAGTGGTCAGTGAAATAAATAGACACGGATCCTGTTTAGATTGGGTTAAGCCCAGGGATAATAGAAAAATTTTAAGATGTTTAAACCATTCGTGAGGCCTTGCTTGTGACCGTAGATAGATTTACAGAGTCGGACAATTGTTCCATCATGGAGTTGCATGTAAGTTTTGTGGGATAGAGTTGGTATTAAAAACGCAGTGTTGACATCAATTTGATCACATTCCATGTCTTTTGATGCAGCAATAGAGAGTAGAATTCTGAGAGTTTGATGGCTTAAGACAGGTGCATAGGTGTCATCAAAATCCACACCTTCACGCTGAGTAAGTCAACGTGCGACTAACCTGGCTTTGTATCGAACACTTCCGTAAGTGTTGTATATATATGTCAAAATCCATTTAGAACCCATTGGGGTCTTTTCCGTGATTCCTACGCATTTGTCAAACGCATTATTCTCATAAAAATTGGGCATCTCGGATTTCATCGCTTCCTCCCATTTGTGCTTGTCGGGCCTTCCAAAAACTGCTTTCAAGGATTCTGGTGGCTCTGGCAAGGGCTGAGTAATGGATACGCATGGGCGCGGGCGACGTGGAGTGTCAATGATGTTACCAGTAGAAATGTCACACAATGATGATTTTCGGGAGATTTTTGAGGCGCTTGGTCGTGATCATCATCGTGCACTAGGAATTCACTGTCGGGCTTCTGTGTTTGAAAAGCTCCTGATCTGGTGTTGGCTCATTAACAAATCTAACATCCCTGGATTCAATTATTTGCGGTTCTTTCTTTAAAATGCGAAATGCAGCACGCGATGTACTGTAGTTGAGAAATCGGCTGGGATGCCTCGAGCATCTAATTTGTCGTCTTGTTTTTGTTTCGGCTGGTGAATATAACTTGGATGTCCGAAGGCGTGAATGTTTGTCAAATTTAATTCCCGTGACTCCCACAGTTCTAAAGCGCATTTTGACTCTTGATCTTTTCGAGGGGTGCGGTTCATTGTTTGTATAATATACTGAGCTGCTTCGGACCAAAAGGTTTTGGGAAATCTAGTCTCAAACAATACTGTGCGGACACCATTCAAAATAGTTCTGTTTAATCTTTCGGCCTTTGGGTTCATGGCCGGTTTGTAAACACAGGTTTGATGGATTCGGATTCCTGCTTCTTGGCAATATTTGTCAGTTTCACTTGTAATGAATTATCCATTGTCACTAAGCATTTTATTAATGTGTTTACTAAAACGATTAAAAATGGCCTTATCAATAAATTTAAAGTCGTCCTAAGGCTCAAAAATGGGATAAACCAAACCCTATTGAAGATATTGTTGTACATGATGTTTGTGGCCCTTTTATAGACTCAATTACAGGGGCCAGGTACATGTATACATTCACCGACCTGGCCACGCATATACATTCTTCATCAGCCACAGCATTGTATCTTGAATTTTTTTTAAATAGAAAATATTTTCTAATCTTGATGATTCTGAGTGTATTTGTGGATTTTGGCGCTCGTCTATATTAAAATCGTCATTAATAGCTCTTATTGTTCCCATCATCAATAAAATAGCATCTTCAACAGCCAATTTCTCTTCTTCATTTAAATGGTACATTTTTTTTTCCAATAGGTAAAAACACTGATGCCATTTTGTGTTCCAAAGTAACTTTAACATGACTTTTTACAATATTTTTGAAACTCCTTATATGTAAATGATCATTTTCCGTTATTTCACAATTATCTTGAAAATGTTTAACCACAAAACACCCGAACGCAAAGGTAGAAATTCCATACCTTAAATTCTCCCAAGACCTTTATAAGTAATTGTATGACTATAAAATCAATTTGTTCATATTGTAGCAACCAAATCTCATCTTTATCATCATCTAATTTTAAAAGCACATCGTAAACCTCATGTTTCATTCATTCAAAACTTTTTAACATAGTAAATATTGAATTCCATCTTGTAACAACATGTTGCTTCAATGTCAACGCTAATTGGTTCATCAGAAACGATTGTTTAAAGAAGGTAACAATCTTTTTAATGGCGTTTATGCTTATTGTAATTGTATTTGGAAGTTGACGGTGATTTAAAGCCTTCTCAAGTAAAGTATTTAATCTATGGGCCCAACATGGAAAACTGAAATCTATGCGGCGAACAGCAGCCAATTGTGAAGCGTCCGAATCAGTGACAAAGGTTTTTTTAAACCCATCCTCTAAATTCAATTCACTGAAAATTTCAAGTAGGTGATTTTCTTGATCGATTGCTGTCGCGTTTGCTGCAGTGTATTGCTTCATCGAAATTAATCGTGAATGCAAAACCCAGTTCAGAATATAATGGGCTGCCACTGCAACAAACCGGTCCAGCGTGAATTTGCACGTCCACTTGTCCGTAGTGTAGCAAGCATNGGTTGATTTGAAAGATTATTATAAATAAATTCTTTAACTTATTAAAAAAATAGCCATACAATAAAAGACTTCAACATGAATTGATTCACGTCGAAAATCAGTTAATAGCGTCAACAATGTACTTTTCCAAAAATATATTTGGAATAGTTTGTGTCGATATGAGATACCAGATATCTTGGCGCTCTAGCCATTACAACAATTAAGTTGCATGTGTTTGTTTCCATAAAGATTAACTTTGATAAATTTGCTTTCTTATGGGATTGGGACAGTAAACAAAAATATAGAAAAGCCGCTTATATTTCAAATACGAAGATGTTCTGAAAAACATAGCAATCCAAATAATTAGAATGTTTGTTTACATAAAGACCATCTTTGATAAATTTGCTTTCTTATGGGATTGGGACAGTAGTCAGTAAACAAAAATATAACTATTAGAGAGTAATAACTAATAAGATAAAAAGATCGGTATGATTTTTTTAGGCGATTTTTGGCAATTACAAAGTAAATTTACTACCCCGGGGGTTCCAATGCGTTCTGTGCTCAACTTGCTTGCTTGTTTGTTTACATAAAGATCATCTTTGATAAATTTGCTTTATTATGGGATTAGAACAGTAAACAAAACCATAACTATTTTTTTCGTTATATTTTTTTCTTGCAAATCAAATCACGACCTGCCTAAAACCATAAAGACAAATTGTGAAATTTCCAAGTCAAAAAGGGGAAATGCAGTTAATCCACCAAACCGTGTATTTCCACATTGACAATCAAACTGGCGTTTGTATTTTACGATTCCGTGGTGTTTGTTCTGGAGTGTTGAGTATAAACTGTCAAAACCAAGGTACGAGATGGTTGGAGGTATTAGATAGGTAAGGGGTTATGCTTGCTGTATTGTAGATGTGCATAGTGTGAGGATTGGAGGGAAGAGTGTAGAGTATGAGTTGAGGGAGGTTGAGTTTGGGGAGGATCCTGTTGAGAATAGGAAGAGGGTGTTTAGTGATGAGTATGAGATGAGGATTGTTGTTGGTGAGGATGTGGGTGGGAATGGAGAGGAGAGGAATGGGGAGAGTGAGGATGGAAGAGGAGATGGTATGGAGATTGATGAAGTGAATATGAATAACGTGAATGAAAATGCGGTTGACAATGAGAGTGATAATCAAAGAGAAGTAGAGGTGGTTATAGAGTATAGTTTGAGAGATGCTTCTAGAGTGATAATAAAGGATGTAGTGAATGAAGGGTGTTATGTGTACCCTGGCATGAATAGAGCAAGATATTGGATGCCGTGTATTGAGAATGTGAGTTGTTCGTTTAGTTTGTATTTTGTGTATGGAAACACTGAAGCCCGTGTGATAGCTAGTGGGGAGTGGGTAGAGCATGTAAGGATGTATTTTGAAAGAGATAGTATATTGAGCAAGGAGAGAGGATTGAGCATTATGAGGTGGATAGTTGTTTGCCAGTGCATGTGTTGTGGAGTTATGGGATATACGAGGTGAATGTGTTTAGCAAGGAAGTGTATGGATTTGTGAATGGGAAGCGGGCTGGCCAGATGAACTATTCAATGGAGCCGTTTTCAAAGATTGTGGAGTTTTTTACTGTGAAATTATTGTGTGCGAAATTACCTTTTAAGAATTTGAAAGTTGTGTGTGTGGATGGATTGCCGCGAAGGATATTGAGTGGGGCAGGGATAGTGTATTTGAATGTGCATTTGTTGCATGATGAGAAGATTATTGATGATGCTTATTTGTTGAGAAGAATAATAAGCGAGGCTGTAGCGCAGCAGTATTTTGGGGTTTATTTGTATGCCGAAGAGTGGGTTGATTTGTGGTTGATTAATGGGATAGCGAGATTTCTGTCAATGTTTGCGTATAGATTGATTTTGGGGGATAATGAGTTTAGACTTGAGTTGAAGATGGATATGGAAAAGGTAAATTGGTTGGGTGATGAGTAAAGGTTATTAACCAGGATACTAATCAGCCGCCGTTGTATAATGAAGAGTTTAATACGTTGGAAGAATTGGAGAGTGAGTTTGTTGAATTGAAATCATATATTGTGTTGTATGTGTTGAATAGAAAGTTGCTTAAACAGTCGGTGGACAAGAAGGGCATGTCAAAGGTAACATTTAATCTAATTTTAGAATAAGATATTGCAGAGGATGATATCGAATGGAGAAAGAAGAGTGTCAACTGAAAAGTTTATAGAGATTGTAGAAAAGACGAGTTCGTGTAATTTGAATAGATTTTTTGAGCAATGGGTGTTCAAGGCAGGATGTCCTCGGATGAGTTGTTCGTTTTTGTATAATAAGAGAAAGAATGCTGTGGAGATGAAGATTGAGCAGATGAATACGAATGTGAGCCAAAAGGGATGGTTTGTGGGGAGTATTGGGGTGTTGTTGAGGGAGCCAGAGGGGACGAGTGATTATATATTCCATATAGAGGATAAAGTGCATAGATTTGAGTTGCCGTTTCAATCCAAGCATAAGAAGATAAGGAATAGAGCGTGGGGGCCTGTTGAGCAAAACGAAGAAGATGAAAAGATCNCAGGCACCGAAATCACAAGAATCATAAAATGAATTAATTTCATGCATGATCGCCCTCATGACGTTTGGAAACGCCGCCTTAACATTACGTGACAAAGTGGTGGGATCACATGTGACGTCCTCAAAGTCGATCTTCCCATATTTAGCGCCGATGTTTATTAATTCTTGGCTGTACTTTTTAAAACCTNTTCTTGATAGCCAACATGGAAAACTGGAATCTATACGGCGAACAGCAGCCAATTAGGAAGCTTCAGAATCAGTGACAAAGGTTTTTTAAACCCATCCTCCAAATTCAATTCACTGAAAATTTTACGTAAGTGATTTTCTTGATCGATTGCTGTCGCGTTCGCTGCAGTGTATTGCTTCATCGAAATTAATCGTGAATGCGAAACCCAGTTAAGAATATAATGGGCTGTCACCGCAACAAACCGGTCCTGCGTGAATTTGCACGTCCACTTGTCCGTAGTGTAGCAGGCACCGAAATCACAAGAATCATAAAATGAATTAATTTCATGCATGATTGCTCTCATGACTTTTGGGAATGCCGCTNAGCGGATTGTATTAACAGAGCACACCAGGAGACCGAGTCTGTTGTAATACTTGTCGAAAATATGGCTGGACAGGGAAATGTAGTTGGAAGCAAATTTGAAGAATTGAAAGATATCATAGAGTTGGTTGAGAACAAGGACAGAATAGGAGTTTGTCTGGACACTTGCCACATGTTTGCAGCGGGATATGACGTTCGCACTAGTGAATCTTTTGACAAAGTGATGAAAAATTTTGATTCTATTGTTGGGTTGAAATATTTAAAGGCGATGCATTTAAATGATAGCAAATCAGAACTGGGAAGTGGTAAGGATAGGCATGAATTTTTGGGTAAAGGACTGATTGGTTTGGAATGTTTTAAGTTTATAATGAATGATGAAAGATTTAAAGGGATTCCGATGGTTTTGGAAACGCCAGTGAGTAATGAGAATGAGAATGAGATNTTCGGGATTGGCAAGGGTGTGAAGGGGTGGCGAGTACTCGGTCTCATTCACAAAGAGTGGATGGTATGTGGGAATCGTGTTTGTTTTGTCTCATCTCTCGTGAGAACGAGTACTTGCTGAGAAAAACCGTCTCATGCAGGTCTCTACCTAATTGATAAGGGTGAATATGTGCTAATGCTGATTTGTGTGTTCGCATCCATGTTTTCATTAATTCTATCGTCAATGGCCTTTATATTTTCCATTCATAAAAATCCACGACTAAGGTGCCCATTTCGACAAAATGAAATGTAGAATTGAGAAATAAATTATTTCTTTTTTATCATTTTATTCCTCTCATAGGTAAATATCTATTATTTTAAAGTCAAACGATTCTTTAAAGGAAAATCAAGCTAGCTTAGTATTCAAACATTCAGTTTTCACTCACCATTCATGTTATGTCTCAATTTTAAAGTCCCACTTTTCAAATTTCTCAAGAATGTAACGAATCAACAGAAAATAGTTTATCAGCATATTTAATGTTTTGACAGTTTAAACCTTTNCTCGTGAGAACGAGTACTTGCTGAGAAAAACCGTCTCATGCAGGTCTCTAATCGGCTTTGGGCGGTCTCACGTGATTATTTCGTCACTAGAAGTGTCAGGTATCACGGTCGCAGCCACTCAGTCCAATCGAGGAATTCGATTTGTGCCTTTGAATCGATTGAGCGTAGAAAGCTCTCTTGGGCTCTTTCAAGAATTTACCCAGTTTGATTACATCAAGCGTCTGATAGTTGTCCTTGGTGGCAGTCCCCGGTGTCTGGAAGTATTGAAGGGGGTTCTTCAGAAGAACTCAAAGAAGATATTCCTTTGGAATTATCAAAAACTCTTTGATACGGTTTCACAAGGCATGGAGGATTTCAACATTGCATATTCGGACTTGACATTGGATCATGTTAGACCTGCTATTCTACGTTTGAAGGTTGGAATGAGAGATTTAGTTCATGGCATGACCAATGAGAAATTAGTTGAATGTGGATTCTACTTGAATTCTTTTACTAGGGAAGAAATTAGACAAAAGAAGTTTGTTCCTGTTGTTTCTCCATTCGCATTAGCAGTATTTGCATCCAGCTTATTTTTAGAGGACAAGAGATCCTTGTTATATCAAATTGGCTGTACTCTTTATCAATTGACTGGACTCTTGACAAGAACGGAAGACGATCTTTGTGGTACCCCGTTCCAGATCGCTCATGGTCTGTGGGAAACTCTGATTCGCTTGCTGTATCAGTCTAAGCAGCCGGGCGAGAGCTTCAATTTGTGTTTGACATCAATTTATCCATCATTTGATTCAAAAACAGCGTTTCAAGACTTCACGTTCGTTGTACCTGGAGCCCACTTCATGTTCGAACTCACCAAGAAACAATACAAGGACATGGACCAATCTCAGTTAAAGCCTAACGTCATCTATCACTTTGGAGGATCCAATAAGGGATTTGATCTCGCTTGTTATCCAACAGCCGGCTTCTTTAATGACTATCGTGACGTGGCATGGAATATTGAAACCAGGTTCGGTACTGAAGATGCCTCTACTGTTGAAGCTATCAAGGAAATTCGAGAGAAAATGAATCTCACTCTTGAGCAATACAACGGTAATGAAATACATACCATCATTTTATTGGTAGGCGTAAGTAAAAATTTAGTCTTCTTGGTCGTCGTGCTAAAGAGAAAAGTGGCAAAAACCTTTAACCAAGAAAGTCTACCAGAGAATTGCATTGTACTCACCACCGAACATCTGGCTGATTGTTATGGGAAATCTTTTGAAGACTATTTGCTTTTCTTGAAGAAGGATTGATTAATAAATTGAATTGTAAATGGCAGGTATATAAATTGAATTTTATTTTATTTTCTATATCAAAATATAAACATACATGTTAGGCTACGAATCCGATTACAATGAGTGTGAAATCCCAAGTGATAGCAGTAGCAATTTTTCTGATGATGAAACTGTCGATCTATATTTGATGAATTTAGGTAAAACCTTAAAGCACGCTTTATTCTTAAAAAACCCCGATTCCGAA
>KE560931.1:0-62177 GCA_000442015.1 Rozella allomycis CSF55 | reverse complement strand
CAAATTTTCGTTTGCGCGATTTTCGAAACACGTCCATTTGTTGCGCTTGCAATATACAAAATTTGACGCCTTATTTTCTTTAATAGGTAGGATAATTGTGCGAAATAATGTTACATGATTCGATTAAACCATGGTTGGAAAAATGTTGTTTGTAATGGCAGATCGTATTTCTTTAATACCTCACCAAGCCACCACCATGTCCCGTTTTGTTTGGTTTACACTTTTGGATTCAAACGGACAACCGTACAAAGGCTTAGCTACAGATGTTGTCTCATTGCCTGTTTCTTCATATATTTGGCAGTTTCGTGATGCAGTCTATAGCAAGAACGAAAAAGTACTCTCTGTTTACGTTCCCGCTCAACTTCGGGTTTACAAAAATAATATTGTTTTTGACCNCTTCATATATTTGGCAGTTTCGTGATGCAGTCTATAGCAAGAACGAAAAAATACTCTCTGTTTACGTTCCTGCTCAACTTCTGGTTTACAAAAATAATATTGGTTTTGACACAGCACACAATAATTTTAAAAAAATCGAGTCCTTAAAATCTTCTGTTCCTCTGGATGGACTGGGAGAAAGTGAGGAAGATATGCTCATCGTCATGGTCCCTGATCCATATAAGCTAGGCCCCGATACAGGAGATGAATTTTCAAAGGAGGAAATGAGGAATGCTTGTAGGTATCACTTTGAAACTTTAGAAAAATATGACAGCATTACTTTTGATTTAGACGCCATCAAGTGCGCATTCGTGGCTACGCCTATTCCCAAAATAACAGGCAAATACTCGATGGTCGATTTTGAATTTCCGGGCGCCTTTGAGAAGGCAAACAATCTTCTTGAACAAATGACCTCCCCTATCAATCTGCTTGTGAATGTATCTGGTTCAGGAAAAACACGGAGGGCTTTTGACATTTTGCGGCAAAACTTTGGACTATACATTGACATATCAAACGAGCATTGTGGCTTTCAAGTATTAATTGAATGGCTTATAGGGTTAAACCAAAACGATCCTGGTCTATTAGAACTGCACTTTTACCATGGACTTTTCACTTTAATTAAAATTCGCGAAATTTTTTTGGGTCTTTTGCTGGACTCAAATACAAATTACGGGCCCTCAGATTGGCTTGATTTTCAACGGTCTAGACACTGCTGTAAGAAGATGGCAAACGCATTGTCCGATGTGCTTTATAAAGGTAAGATCACAAAGCATTTTGAAATTCGCTTCTGCACGGTTATTGTATTTGATGAAGTAGACCTCTCTTTAAGTATATTGCCTCACTGTTTTAATGGCACAGGACGGTTTGACACTTTACGCCCCCTATACTATGCCTTGTGTCGATGCGCTCTTAAAATTAGTGACCGCTGCCGTTTGCTCTTTTGTGGCACCGCCTTTAGTCTTCGCCACGTGTCCCTTTCAAAGTCGGCAGTAGGGGCCGTTTACGACGCTACGAAAGACTCTTACATCGGTTGTGTATTTAACGTTGATTTTTACAACGAAAATGATGTTAAAAATTTTATTTGTTTAGTATTTGCTAAAGAAGCGTTTGATCGTGGTTTGCTCGAAGCTTTGGGTCGCGCCTTCATTGGTCGGCCTAGATTTGTTGCAACCTATGTTGTATTACTCTTTAAGGACATAGCATATCGGAATGTTTCGCAAACGCAATTCAGCAAAACTGCGCGTGAAATAGCTCATTGGTACATTGATGCAGTATGTTGTCCTCATCAAAATCCAGACATGCCTGTGAATATTCATGATTACTCTTTGTACAGCTTTTGGTGTCGATTTATGCCTGATGAATATATCCCGACAGGTCAAAATAGAGTATTTGTACCTTTCTTTAATAAGGACAACTTTGTCGTTGATGCGTTAAACGAACTAGTCGATTTTATAACACTTTCAGCGGTCGCATTGAGCGAAGGGAAAAGACATGTGGTTCTTGTTGATTCAATTTACGCTGAAATTTCTTCACATTTGCTGTTTCTCGAAAACAATGGCGGCTACATGGCTGAATACATGGCTGTTTTTTCTGGATTTAATTTTCTGAAATCGTTAATGGCACACTCTGACAATCCCAGAGCTTCCTTCGACATTTTATCTTTCTTTTCTAGCATTTTCGCTTCAAAAGATTTTATTAAATATCCAGCGACTTACCGCGGGAAATTGCTTGAATATGTTTTAGGTTTGCGATTGATTGGAATGTTTAGTGGTGAAGCAGTTTGTGATTTAGATATTTTGAAAAGAATACCAAAAGATAGCATCCCGCCAGGAATTCAACATTTTCGCTTGGTCGGCGCAACAAATATCAAAATTGGAGATAGCAATCGAGACGTTGACATGTATGACTATGTCAAAATCCATTTTCACCAGGAATGCGACTCGGTGTATTTTCCATCTGTATTTGCTGGTCCAGATGTTATTTTGTTTCCATTTTTCTTTGCTTTAAAGACACATTGGAAGGTAGGAGAAGCTGTTCCCACTCAAGTGTTCAAAAGTAATTTTCTCTCTGTGCGTTCTGATCTTACTTTCGCCACCAATCGAGACTCAGAATCTCCCAATTTGCATGCATTAGGCTTGAAAAAGGAATTAATGAAAGGGACGATTAAAATTCATTTAGAGCTTCCGTATAAAGGTCTTGATAAAGACTATGAAATTTTTGAAAATGATTTGCACCTATGGCTGGATTTACGAAATGATGAAACTGTTACTTTGCTAGGTGATAAAATTGTTAAAGCCTTTAAAAAGTTTCATCAAATTGACAATCAATAAAGTTTTTAGTGATAGGTTAGGTTATTTAACTTCGTTTTGCTTAAATATAGGTGTTTTCGCTTCTCTGGCTTGGCTCGGCTGAGTGACTTGGACGAGCTCGGCTTCAACGGAGGTTAATAAATTTGATGCATGTTCAATTACACTGATAGAATTTTCTGATAACTTTATCTTTAAGCCTTTCTTACTCAACCCATTCTATTTATATAAATCCAATCCATCGAGCTTTAACATTAACGCATATTCAATTAATTATCTTTATGACTAGTGGAACATTAATAGGCTGGTTCGAATCTTGATTTCCAGCAAACTTCCTGTCTCGAGAGTTTTTACTAATGATTGTTAAAGACATCACATAAAACATCAACGGACTAATTGGGACCCGGATATGAGAGAAACCTTCCAGGGCAACAATTTCGGAGACACTCGGCTCGGCTTTCGAATCAAAATAAGCCACTGTGCCAACCGAGGTCCAGCCAAGCCGAGCCGCTAACAACATGAAATTAAAGATTTATTCAAAACACCAAACGCGGAGTGGTCAGTTCAAAAACTAGATTAAAAACTATAATTTTATTGCATATATCTTCAAAGGACCTCAAAAACTTAAATTACGCCGATAACAGCCAGCATATCATGGATCCTTTACAGGAATAAACCTGGCATGTAATTTTGTCCTTGCTTCTCTCAACGATCCGAATTTCTTATATCTATTCCCTTCATCTGCCGCATATGTTTGCTCAAGAATAGCTTTTGCAGCGGCGGCCTTTGTAAGAGTATGATCATTGAAATCGTCATCTAAACACTATCACCTGAAGTCTTTACCGCTAGCCTCGTAAATCTCGCCTTTCATTTCAGCGAGAATTTCCTTTATGGAATCAAAAAACAGTTTCCTGTTATTTTGTATCTTGAAATCAAAAATGAAAGAGTTTGTTTTATCCGACGTGTTTGAAAATAACCTAACGGAATACGGATGATCTATAAAAAACATGGGCTATGCATTACCATTTAATGAGATATTTTCAACACACGTATCATTGCCAATGCAGTATTTTGATTTTACTTGAAATTTGCGCCCATTCTTTATGGCTTTAGTAATCTAATACGTTAAACCCAAATTGATTACCAAAATTAAATCATTGAAAAGATACAACACGCGAGAATGCTCAACAGGCTCAGTATCAACTTCAGTCAGCATCCCAACATTGAATTGCTGAATGAGACATCTATCCGGCGAGCTCAAATCCTTTTGAAAACCCATATATAATCATACATCCGGTTTCGCCACTAGCGTAGCCATCAAGCTCTCCATTTTCTGTTGCTCGTCATCTATCGAGTCCATTTTAATTTCGTTTTCGGTGATATTGCAAAACATCTTTTTCAAAAACTCTTCGGGCAAGTCTTTTTGGTGATTAATGCCTATTGTAACTTGTTAATAGTAGTACCTCTGTTGTTTCTGATAAATTCTCTGAGTGTCATCTTGTGTTTGACGTTAGGATTGTGCGCATCTGTGTTCAGCATGATTAGCGAAAATGCAAGGACATAGGCGGTGTCTAATGTTATTTGTTGGAATTGAGTACCTGGTGATTCAAAAACTGTAGGGTTGTTTTCACAGTACCGTGCGGCGAATGTGTTGACAACTCTGTCAATCTTCTGAGCCTCCCCGGGCAATCTGAATTCAGATAAAAGTTTCCTACAATTGAATATAGAGATGATTACCGTAATGCGACGTCAAAATCTAGACCCTGAAAATTGAAGTCACCGACGAATGCTTTCAAGACATTGAGATTGAATGGGTCGCTATAATATGTACCATTGAAATTTACTGTTCGCCTAGATATTCACCTATTTTCTTCTTATTTAAACGCTTTTCTGTATGAAGAAAGGATGACACTGATTGAGGATCCAACTCTAGATACTTTTCTTCGACCAGACTGTTAATAGCCTATTGTTATTTCCTAATGAATTTTTGAACCTATATATCACATTAACAAAGTCTGGGTACCTGAATTAATAAAACATGCGAATTGTTACCTTTGAAGGATTCTTGTTGAATTCTCTGACAAACCATTTCAAAGGTTTCCTCTTTTCCGCCGATTTAGACGGTTTCCTAACAATAGAATTATTCTGAGAAAATTCTACGTTGCCGATAAAGTCCATTACTATACCTTTGAGAAAGATATCTTCTTGGGAAGAAACAGAGTTTGACTGTTTATGGATATTCTCTTTGATACCGGCGAAATGCTTCTTCATTTCAGTCAATGCAAAGTCTTTTTGCGCATTGTCAGAATCAGCGCTATTAGAAACTGTTTCGATTTCTTTGAGTGGAGAATTGGAAGTTGAAGATTGGGTGTATTTCTCAGTAGTGTCTTTGTAAGAGTTGTACGAGGAAACGGATGGATCCGAGTATGAGCGTGTGACGTTGTGTTCTGAATCTATTGTAAATATGTGGAGTAATTACCTCTGGATTTTGCAGAGAAGAATTTGAAAACATTGTTTCTGTGATGGTCGTGAGAATCTGAAGATTTCTTTGGAGATTCTGTGTCTGAATCTTTGTAGGAGGAGAAGAGAGTAGTGAGATTTGAAAGAGATTTTTTCATTGTGGAATCCTTTGGGAAGAATTTTAGAAGAGTACTGATTTAGTGGCTTTAACTTTGGCAGCTAGTAAATGCAGGTCATTAACTAGATGATTGAGGATGATGAAAGATGTTTCATTTTTGAGGTTGTTGTTTTGGGAGATCCAGTCAGAGTAAAAGGAAATCAAGTCTGATAATTCCTTTTGCATGAAAGACATCACCAAGGAGTTGAAGGAAAATAAAAATAAAGTTTAAGAGTTTATTTTTTCATGAAGCGAGCTTTAGCGCCGATTACTATTTGTTCTTCTTCTTCGGTGGCAACAACTTTCAAGACTTGTTCAGGCAACGCTTCAATTTCTACTTTATCGTTTAATCTAAAATTAGAATGGAAGAAATGAGATACTCTTCTTGGTCATCAATTTCATTGTTTTGAATCTCAACGTTATCAATTGATTCAATTTGATCATCAGCAGTTTGATTATCAATTTGGTTAGTTTCTTCATCAACGTTAATTTCAAGAGACTCCATAGCATCTTTTGCTTCTTTGACGTGTTGAGCAGCGATAGATTCCAACTTTAATGAAAAGAGAAATAAAATTATTACTTGAGTGTTGAATAAAGCTTGAACGCTTCTTTTAACTCTTAACATTTCTCTAAAAGTGTCTTCATTTCCATGTTTAACTTCAAAATCATTCCAAACATTCCAAAATTCAGGGTTTGTCTATTATAAAAGAAATAATTTCTTTACTTTTGGATCACAGAATTGAGCAGCGTAAGAATAGAGGGCTCTTGCACGATCAATTTCACCTAATTTCTTTTCCATTTCAGCGTATTCTAAACAAATAATTTTAGCGTCAGAATCATTTAAATTTTGAATAGCTTTTTCATAAATTTCTCTCGTAAAAGTTAAACCGTAAGATTGAGCAATTTTTGTAATGTAAACTTTAAAGATTTGTAATTTATCTTCTTTAGCAACATTTTTAGTTGCTCTATCATAGATTCTTAAAGCATGTCTAATAATACCAAAATCTTCTTCTAATTTAGCATACATTAAATAAATATTTTTAGAATATTTTGGAGGACATTTATCCAACGCTTGTTCAAATAAATCTCTTGCTCTTTCTAATTTTGTTCCTGAATATCTTTTAATGAATTTAGCTAAATAAATATTCCAAATTTCAAATGCCATTGGATATCCAAACAAATCAATTCCTCTTTCATAAATCTTAAATGATTCTTCAAAATGTTCATTTGTTTCTAAAAATAATCCATAATTTATTATTGTTTGCAAATTCGCTATTTTCAAATCTAAAATTCTCTCATAAACAGCCCTAGTAGTCTCAAATGTTCCAAACGCTTCTTCTAAATCTACATAATGATTCCACAGCTTTAAACACTTGAATAATCTATGCTTTGGTTCAATCATCTACTAAATAAAACATTCTATGGTTACTTCATCATGATAATCAACTTTGTATCCCTTTGTTGGTCTAACAGCCCTTGCCATTATTTCAATTGACCTTCTTTTATCTTTAAACAAATTTGAATATGAAATCCAAACTTCTGCTAAACTATTCACTGTTTTATATTCTTCTTCTATCGCCCTTTCATACACTCTACTCGCTTCTTCAATATCCCCCTTTCTTTCAAAGTACAACGCATATTCAATCCACAGTTCACTGTATTTTCCTACCGCTTGTTTAGAATTCACAGTTCTCACTGCATTTTCAAATGTTTCAATTAACATTCTTTCATTCTCTTTAAACAAATCTGTCCTCTTTAGCCATTCATGCACATTATTCGGATTTTGTCTCAACATCACATCATTCAACAAAATTGATCTTCTTTTCATCAATCTCTCAAAATATCCCAATCTCAAATCTATCTCTTCCTCTCCAACCTTCTCCATCATCCCACTCAACAACGTCTCTTCAAACTTTGTATACGCTTCAAAGATTTGAGTAAAATCTCTCACTGTCATCACAGTGTGGATCCCTTCTTCATACACATCTCTGGCCTTGTCAAATTGTCCCATGTAAATATAATAATCAGCCAATGATGTCCACAATTTACCCCTCTGGTCTTGAAATCTTTGTATTCCACTCCTCAATATTGCATCCACTTTAATCCCCTTCATTTCCTTGGGATGCTCACAAATCATTTCACACAACTCAACCCAAAACATATAATGCGTTTTCCCTTCAACACTCACAAAATTCTCATTATTAATCACATCCACTATCTTCTGCGCACACAAATCATAACACTCATTCTCTCTCAAATACTTTATATATTCTTCCGTCTTTTCTGGAAACAACTACGCTATATCCATCAATCTCCACGTACCTGCAAATATCTCCTATACACCCTCACAGAAAGCTCTGGCAAATTAATTCTCACAACAAACTGCAAATACACCTTCCATATTCTCTCATGCTGCGTCACAGGCAGCGCTCTCAACGCTCTATCCAACACCCGTCTCGTTAACGTCACCTTCCTCTGCTTGATCAGAAACTCCACATAGTCAAGCCATATCCTCGGCATTTTATTCAAATGCATCAGAGCTCGCTCAAAACACATATTAATAACCTCATATTCCCGATCCAATATCCACTTGGTCTGCACCCTCGTCGTTCGAAGGTTCAAATACTGCTTCCATATTTTATAACTGCGCGGAAGATGCAACAGCGCCCTCTCATACACGTAACACTGGGCCTCGTACGAATACTCGCGCTTGTGCTGGATATAGCGCAGCCAGCCCTTGACATAAAACGGGTTTCTCACCAACTCTTCTTCATACGGTACGTCCTCGGGCGCCTTTCAAACAGCAAAATATATTTTTACAACATGCTTAACAGGGATACTCTCTTCCATTCTTAACACAGCCACTCATAAAACATTCCAAAGTACAAACTACAAAAATATTTTATTTAAATTCAAAATTCTACTTGCTCAACTCAGGCATTGCCACTCCTGTCGGCACATTGGACACTGCTGCTTCTCATTCTGCGACTGCAGCCAGGTCATCAGGCAATGCAAATGAAAACAGTGCTTGCAAGCTCCCCAAACTATAAAGTAAACCACAACCATTTTACTCAGCGAACAGTCATCCCCAGGAATTTTGCATTCAGGGCAGCACCCTTCAAACGGCGCTCTGCAAATCCCACAAACATCGTCCTCCACATTCCACTTCCAAATCGCAGCAGTCTTCCAACTAGTACAACTTCACAAACCCATCTTACCCTATCACCACTCCAACCTATTTTTACTGTTAATTTTAACTTTCATGAATTTTCCTATTTTTCCTACACTCCCCGTCAAAAAATAGAACGCGTGTCACACACCATTATAAATAAATCTCGCCAAAGGGAATCACCTCATGTCTTCCACTCAAATTATTGTGCCCGTCCATGAGAAATTATGCTCTAATCCATTTGTACCCCTGGAAACCACCGAATCATCATACTCACCAACATCGCTGTCCAAAGCTGCTATGCAAACTTTAATTAATCATGAACTATTAAATAATGATGAACCGTTCTTTGTCGCCGATTTAGATGTCGTCGAGAGCCAGCATATGTTGTGGAAAAGCGAGATGCCCCGTGTGCATCCGTATTATGGTATTCATATTTGCTAATGTGATATTAGCTGTTAAATGCAATCCGGATGCCCGAGTTATCGAAAAATTAGCAGCGTTGGGTGCCAATTTCGATTGCGCGAGCAGAGCGGAAATCGACCTTGTGCTGAGCCTTGGAGTAGATGCAAGTCGCATTATATACGCTAATCCATGCAAGCAAGGGTCGTCGATTACATATGCAAAGGAAAAGGGAATAAATGTCATGACATTTGATAATGAAGACGAATTGGTCAAGGTCCAAAAGCACTTTCCGGAAGCTGAACTCGTTTTACGCATTTTAACAGATGATTCCAAGTCTAAATGTCAGCTCGGTCTGAAATTTGGTGCTTCCATGGAAAGAGCGGAGAAACTTATCATGAAAGCAAAGAGCATGGATCTTAACGTCGTAGGTATAAGGTAACAAGCAGAGAAGTTTATAAATTAGTTTCCATGTTGGCAGCAACTGTGGTGATATTCAGTCGTATCAAAAAGCTATCCAAAGTGCAAGAAACCTTTTTGATATGGCGGAGAATGTTTGTGGCTATAAATTCAAGCTGCTCGATATCGGCGGTGGTTTCCCGGGTTTAAAGACGTCAACAGAGTTCTTTAAAAAGATTGCAGAAGTTTGCAGATCTTCAATTGATAGATTGTTTGGGGAAGATATCAAAATCATTTCGGAGCCAGGAAGGTTTTATGTGGCGGGCGCTTACACGTTGGTTGTGCAGGTGACATCAAGAAGAATAATAGACGCAACCGCTGAAACAGAAAGACGCGCAATGTATTATCTTAATGATGGGGTGTATGGATCTTTTAATTGCCTTATATTTGATCATGTAGAAATAGAACCAATTGTTTTCCAACGACATGAATCCACGGAAATTCTGGAATGTAGTTTATGGGGCCCAACTTGTGATTCAATGGATTGCCTTGTTAAAAAGACGAAACTTCCATTACTTGAAGTTGGTGACTTTCTTATCTTTGAAGACATGGGCGCGTATACACTTGCTTCATCATCAACCTTTAATGGATTCTCAAAGCCCAATGTTGTTTATGTGAATAAATATTAGATATAGACTTTATAAATTTTGATATATTTAACGTCAATTATTAATTGGGGCTTAGTTTACCTACGTAATGAGTGTGTACATTGTCGCCGCAAAACGAACTGCCTTTGGAACCTTTGGTGGTTCATTGAAGGAGTTTTCAGCAACTTCGTTAGGAACAATTTCATCGAAAGCTGCTTTGAAGCAATTACCTGAAGGGACACCGATTGACTCTGTAATCTTTGGTAACGTCATCCAATCTTCAACTGATGCTGCATACTTAGCAAGACACGTTGCTCTTCGCTCGAATTTACCTGTATCTACGCCTGCTGTTACTATTAATCGACTATGCGGTTCTGGGTTTGAGTCATTGATCCAGGGCTACAGGGAAATAGTATGCAAAGATTCCAAGGTTGTTTTGACTGGTGGTGCTGAGAGCATGTCTCAATGCCCATTTGTCGTTCGGGAAGGTAGATGGGGAATAAAGTATGGAGTTCAGCCCAGAATGGAAGATTCGTTATATACAACTTTGATCGACCAATACCCTGCTCCAACACCAATGGGGGTTACTGCTGAGAACCTTGCTTCAGAATATAGCATTGATAGAGAAGAGTGTGATAAATGGGCCGTTGAGAGTCATAAAAGATGGTTTGCGGGTAAACAATAATTTATTAATATAACAGCTAATGAAAATGATGCATTTAAAGACGAGATTGTTGGAATAGAAATCAATAGTAGAAAGGGTACTCGAATGTTTGACACTGATGAAACTCCGAGAAAGGATACCGATGTAGAGATTATATCTAAGTTGAAGGCAATATTTAAGCCAGACGGGGTAACTACTGCGGCCAATGCATCTGGGATTACGGATGGTGCTGCTTCTGTGATTCTCGCTTCGGAAGAAGCTGTAAAAGAATATAAACTAACTCCATTGGCTAAAATTATTTCCTACCACGTGGCTGGTGTAGAACCGCGTGTAATGGGCATTGGGCCTGTTCCTGCTATGAAAGGCGCATTGAAAAAGGCAAATCTTAGTTTAGATCAAATGGATTTAATTGAAGTTAATGAAGCGTTTACCTCCCAATTTCTGGCTGTATCTAAATCATTGAAACTTGATTTGGACAAAACCAATGTTCATGGTGGGGCAATCGCTATTGGGCATCCACTTGCTGCGTCTGGGTCCAGAATTATTGCGCATCAAGTTTACAATTTACTAAAGACAAAGAAAAAATATGCACTGTCTTCTGCTTGCATTGGTGGAGGTCAAGGTATTGCTGTTGTAATTGAAAGGGTTTAATAAATAATTATTCACTAAATTATCAATATCTTGTCCAATACTTTCAAGTTATTGTGAGTGAATCATAAAACTAATTTATTTGTTAAGTGTTATTTCAATGTCATTGTGTACATTTTTTGCCTTGATAACATTCTTAGATGAAAGTTCTAGAATTAATTAACCAAGCAAGGTTTACCAAGGACTTTATAAAAAGCAAGAGCCGCAACAGTCTTGGATGTTTCTTTTAACGGCAAAATATCAATGAATTTAGTTTTACCATATAAATCACATTTTTGTTTTACAAATCTATTTTTCAACTTTAATGAATTATTACACTAAAAAGTTCTCGGATTCATTGGGCAATTCAAGGTTAGAAAATGAATTCTCAGCAATGTATTTATCTAGAATAGAAGAAGGAGCCCTTGAGGTTGAAGAAATGACGCTGTTCCTAACTCTATTATAAAGTTGGTTAGATTTAATTACGATTCAGTTTTGACGCTTGGAGGTAAAAGAGATTTTGTTGCAATACTTGAATGTCGATCAGAGAACCAGGGAGTTTCAACTGGGTTTGAATTTGAATAATCCTCTTCAAATCTTCCCATTTCAATTGTTTCGTCAAATCCTACTTGATCATAATTTTGATCTTCTTGAATTTCAATTTCTTCTTTTCTCTTTTTTCTCTTGGGAGTTTCCATAATTAATGGATCCTGAATCTCATGAACCTTAACACCCTTGCTTAACATTTCTGAATTCCATAGATTTTGTAAATCTACAGAAAAATCTTTCAAAACGTGACTCTGAAAAAGAACATTGTACTTTTCTTTTTCTAAAAACTTTATTTTCTTTCTTTGTATCGAATTGGCCTTCATGTTTGCGAGATAATTGTCTTGGTTTTCAGCTAAATTTCTCATTGTCAATTGCGTTTCTTCATCTTCGTCAATTCTTTTCTTTTTTTGTGGTTTCTTCTTTTTGTTGGTCACTTCTGGCACTTCAGCTTTCATTGATGGGATTTGATCTTCATCCCATTTCATATCAATGTCACCAAGCCCTTCGAACAGCAAATTTTTTCCCTTCTTTTCTTCCTTCTCCAAAGTTTGAAAGTCAAATATATTCAAAGGTTCTTCCAAGCCACCAATTTGTAGTTCATCCATTCTAATTACAAAAGAGATCAAATATTTACTCCCAATCAAATGAATCATTTGAAAACGGCATTGGTACTCCACTTAAAGTACTCATAGAAGGAGTTTCCATTCTAAATGGCTTAACTGGTGTTGAAACACCCGTAGATGAAGGAACTGCATGATCAATATGTCTTCTTTGTGCTTCTGGAGAAATCGATGGAACATGTGCCTCCCAATTCAAAACATCATTGACTATACGATCACCTTCATTTGATGTCTTCCACATTTGAATGAACGAATCATCCATCGGTATAACATCCGCACTAGATAAGCTTAATTACTATGTTTTACACTGGATTCGCTCCAAGATTAATATTAACAGTATTGGTTGCAATAGAGTGCTGCTTAACTTTCATCCACATAGACTGCACGTCATCTATTCCATCAAATCATATATCTTTACTATAATAAAAATTGTATTGCTGCTGATAGACTCTGGAAACACCAACCATCATGGAACTTGTTAAACGTAATGCTACCGGTTGCTGCAAATGAATCAAGTAGTCGCTATAATACATTTAATGTTATAATACCATGCATTGACAACATTAACGCCTATCAGATCCTTTTTAGAGAGTTTCTTGGTTTGTGAGCGTGGTCCTATGGTGGCGGCAAGCCTGTTGTATATTCACATACTTATTACCAAATGGTTGTTAATCCCTCTTGCTTGCCCATCGACAAAATATCTGTAGAGTAAAACATTGCTACCAGGGTCAATCATGCCGGGTTAAGGGTCAAAAGAAATTTCAAAGACCGAGTTGAATCGCTAAAGGATTCAAATTCGGCTATTTTATTCAAGAAATTGATTAACTATAAAATAACGTTATTATAAAACGTTTTATTTTCTCAAACTCAAACTGGCTAATTGAGCCTCGTTTAAACGCTTATTTTCAGAATGTTATTCTTTGCATTCTTGTAATTATAAGTTGGTGTGTATGGAGAATCTACGACAATGAGCTTCTTTGAATGGTAATAGTTTGTTCTTCCTTTAGGCGGATCGCTCTTATTGCTTTTATTGATAGCGTTGACGCTAGCCTTGGCCTTTACTTCATCTTTCTTAACTTCACTCTCCTTTTTAGAATTCTTCTTTGTGGGAGGAATAGATCTAGGCACTCCACGGAAATGCGACATTATCTGCAAGACTTCTTCCCGCTTCTTTTCCTCAGTTGCCATTTTCTCTTTGGAATAGTAACTGACTTTGAAGTTGTCGTTGATTCGCTTTAGAACAAACTGAAATTATATTAAATGCTGTAAATGTACCTCATTGTCCTTTTCTATTTGTTTCACTTGTCTTAGCCGATGTTCTGAAAAAGTATTCCTGCTCATTCTCCATGGAGGTGCAGAAATACCTAAATTGTTGCGGGTAAAGTGATGGTTCATTCGCTTAAGTAAAACCTTGTCAATGTGCGACTAAATTTGATACCATATTGTCGTTGTGGATCTTTTCTTGGCGGGCTACAATTTCGGAATGATAATGGCGTTACCTTTTGTTGTTTTTACAGATTTCGCATTATTAACCAGGTGATCATAAATCTTTGGTGGATGATTATCGACATTTGCTTCCATGCTTTTCAATCTCTCACAATGCTTATTATATGCTTTCTCTAAATCCTTGGATTGGGTGTATCTTGGACTATTGAAACCTATAGGGTATTTCATTTTTGGAATGGCGTTGCTAAGAGAAAAAAAAATCCAAACTAAATAATTTTATTGTTGTTGCTATTATGTGAGATTCGGACTTCTATATGCCCAGATTTAACTGAACTTTTCACACCCTCTTATTACTAACCGGGAGATTTACCTTGGTGACTTTATAGTTTTCTCCAGTCACTTGAACTGAAGATATCTTTAAGTTGGATAAAGAAAAGTGCTTTAAACTAAATGCTACTTCAATGGATACTAATTTCTCTAGGTCTCCGACAATATCGTATATGTTCAACGATGAATATTCTTTATCAGATAAATCCACTACTTCCCATTCCAGATAACTTTGCTGTGTAAGTTTTCGCAGCAAATATTACATCAATTTTTTCTTTCCTTGCATATTTCCCAGTTTTAGTTTCGATACGCCCAATTGTGATTTGATCCGGCAAACATAGCCTCACTCTAAAAAATTCAAACTTTTTGTTGGCAATGGTTGACTTTGCTTTGACTATTAGTTTACCCACGCTATTTTCATATCGAGTTAAATTGGCAACAACTTGGAATGGTAATTTGGGAACATTAACAGGAGTTGTACTTACTTCCTGTAGAATAGATTTGCTTACACGAACTTCAGAAGATTGAAATTTCCATCAGGTGGGACAAAGTTAAGGATTTTCTCAGTTTCAAACTTTTTCAATTTTACACATTGGTGAAGACGGGAGTTAACTATTGTATTGGGATTATTAAAGGAGACAGAAACAACTGGCATTCCTGACAATTTTGAATTACACCAAATTTCAGTACAGAGTTCCATTGATGATATAGAGGGCCTTTTGAAACACAGACATATGCATACCCATTTAAAGTTAAAGTTGTAAATACAACTTCATAAATGTCAAAATATATTTCATTTTGAGGATACGTAATGCCATTCGGTCTCCAATGTAGTTTTGACTGGCTCAACTTTGGTAAGGGTCTCAAATTTTAATAACGAGAGCAAAATTACATGTAATGAGATATCGACTTCATCAATGATGCTTCACCAAGATTTCTTTGAATTTCTTGCGTAGATTTTGCCAGTAGTGCATAACCTTGATCAAATATCGCATTTACAACCTTTCGAAACAATTATTAGCCCTCTACCTGATAGAAACAAACAGGGTCAAAAGATTCCAATTTCATAGAATCCCAAACCATTAAAAATTTCTTAAGATATTCAATCATCAAAGCAGGAGGGACTATCTCCTTTGGACTAGTGACCATACATACCTTCATGGTTTGTTAATATTTGTGCTATATAGTTAATTCCATTATATTGGATAATAGCCGTTGACCCAACTTTCTTAATGCACTCAGATTTAAGTACACAGTGACCACCGTCAAGATTGCATGAATTTCCCCCGAATGTCCGCTTTCCTAAGAATAAACTAAAATTTTTGTAGAAAATTTAAATACATACCCTTTTGAATCATAAAGGACAACTGCCAATATCATATCAATTTCAAATTTCACACTTTGAAATTGCCCTAAATTTAGAAAAATTGTTGCTTTCAAAAACTTATGAATCCACTGAATCGTATTTGGTCCAATTGTCCAGGATAAATTAGAATATTCTCAACTGCATAATTAATAGAGACAAAGTATTAAAGAAGTCTACCTATAACCACTTCGTTTTATTGTGTTTATTCCAATTGTAAGAAATCCTAAACTTCATATATTATTACATTAATTTGTATATTTTCTTTTGTTTATTGCAGTACTTTATGACCAACATGATGGACTCAACAATTAATCTAGTGGACACAGTCAAAATAAATCCCGCAATAAACATAACATTACGATAATAAGTTCCAAACAATCTAAGTGGCCCTTTGTTGTACTGTTGGATAATTAGAAATACCTGGAGGTGGTGCCATCATATAATTCAAGTTCTGAGCAGAAATGTAACTTAGTGGTTCTAGTATCCAAGCGTGATACATTGCAAAACACCAATAGGACTGAAAAGCAAATTTCCATGAAAACTTCCACACTGTAATCTTTTTAGAGTATATCCAGTATATTGGCAAAACAACTAATACAATGTGTTCGAAAAAGAAGTTGAATGTTTCCAGCGGTTGATGGTGACTACGGAGATCTGGGTTAAATATCGCAAGCCAACTTCTAAAATACAAAACAATATTAGTTACACTCCCCATTGATTGTGCAGATACACATTGAAAAGATATGTTCGTATAGGCGTTGTCATTAAAGTAATGCACATTAATATGATCAAGTTTACATGACATGGTTGCATTAAAAATATTAAAGTATTGTTGTTCGACTTGTGATAAACAAGAAGTAATAATGAGAATATTCCAAGAGACGTGGAACGAAACCTAAGTTTTTGGCTGAATAAATGATCAGGGATTTTTGGTAGTTTTCCTATTAAAAATTGTTTAATGAAATACCAAATACAAAAGGGATAGTTACAAGTAAAAGGATAGTATGTATTAGAAACTCAATGACGTGCTGCCTAGGACCGAGGTACCTTCAATACAAAAAATATTCATTAATTACCATGATGCATTGTCTGTTTGTAAATCTGGTATTTTAGATATAACTGGATTTATAGCCTCCAAGTAATGGGCAACAGAATTTATCATAACAAGAAATTTACAAAACTTTATTTCACCGATATGAATTCATCAAATTACTGATAAAGTCTTTACAAGCAAGCATATGCTCTTTAGAACACCCATGTTTTTCATATTGAAAAATGAAAGCGTTATGGTTCATCATCAAAATAACTTTTCCCATCAATGTTCTCAATAAATTAAAAATCGCCGATGAATCTCTATTGTAATAAAAAATGACAATTACACAAGTAAAGTGCAACTTATATCTTTAAATTGAGGCATCCCAACTTCATTATACATGACGTGTGGCGAATAACTTTGAAAATTTTCAGAATTTTCCAATGACTTTGGACCGCGTAATATAATTATCATATTCATATAATTTTGGACTGAGTTTTGAGATGGGTACCAAGAAATTCCCTCGTCGGTTGCGCACTTCGTTAAAGCCATTTGAATGCAATTTTTGGCTACGTTTTTCCAATCGAAATTGGAATATGATTTTAAATCTTCCGATATCTGAATCAGATTCGATAATACATTCGTACTTGAGGCGCCGAATATATTAAATAGCATTTTCGAGTATTTCCATAGACTTTTCGTCTGAATTCTTCGCAATCGGAGTTTTCGACGGGTAATAGAACCTGCATTAAGCATCTAATGACCCATTTATTCATATCTTTAAAAGTAACATTCTCGATGTGAAACCTTTTCTTGCAAATATTTGTTAAATCGTCGTTTTCGTGTATTAAAATCAAATCGGATGCCTATATATCAAAATGAAAATCAAAATAGACCTTATTTAAATGGCTTAATGAAAGCAGAATATTGTAATGCTGCAGGACAACTTCACCATGCAAAAACGGCCAAATGACTTGATTTATAATAAAAGCACCAGGAAATCTAAGTCTCAAAATTTCCGTAACGTAGGTCCCTATCCCGCTTCCAGTGCCACCAGATAAGCTAGACAGGACTAAAAATGTAAGTCTTTTATTACGTTTCTTGAGACGTACGAATTCTTGATCAAGCATATCAATTGCTTTGTGGGCTAGTTTAAAATAGCTTTATTTTTATTTACAATATCTTACCCATATGCCCAATTATTGGCGGCCCCAGATTTTAACGTAACTTTCCGCCTATCGCTGTAACTCCAAGACCTCTGTTTAGCCAAAGATTTAACAACTTTCTGTTCTGTATCAATGCAAAACGCTTTTGCAATCGGCTCTTTATAAAATCAAATATTCCATTACTCATCGTTCTTAAATCCATTTCGAAAAAGATATCTAGCGTTTCTTTCACAAATCGTGTTCTCTTTTTACATGGATTTGATTTCATTATGTTTTCTGCGTAATTAAAGACAGTGCTGAATAGCTCTTGACCCAGATTATTACCACACTGTCCTATTTGAAAAACCCAAAGATCCATAGGTTGTGAAATTTCAGAAATAATGCAAGAGCCAGTTTTACAATATAAAGAGCCAGAATGGAGCAAAGAGCCTATTTGCGACGGATGGAAATTAGAAATAATCAAACAAGGATCAGTATTAGATATTTTTGACTTGTCCAAACTTGGAAAATCATTTCTGACTGTTGGACGGTAAAACACACGGAGATTTCATTATTCTAGACTACCAATCTGTGATGTGTCAATGGAGCATGCCTCAGTTTCACGATACCACGCAGTTTTGCAATTTAAGAGTGATAAGAATGAATTATTCGTTTATGATCTGGGTTCAGCGCATGGTACCTTCCTAAACAAGGAGAAAATACAGTCTGGAACGTACATTAAGTTGAATCCAGGCTTTATACTGAAATTCGGTGCAAGCACTCGCTCATTTATTGTTCACGGTCCTGAGCCTGAAAGCAGACAAGAGAATGTGAAGACTCCAAGAAAAAGGTATGAAGAGAATCCAATAGAATTTTTGTCTGACTGGACAGAGCAATGCGGAGTTGAAGCCAACTTTTCTTTTTCCAAAAAGGAGGATAGTTTCTTGTGTGAAATAGAATTACCGTTAGATGAGCCTCCCTTTAAAATAGTTGGAAAGGGGTGTGAAAAAACGAAACCTGAAGCCCGCAAGGCCGCTACATTGGATGCACTAGCCCAACTTGATGAACAAGGGATGATTGAAGCACCGGGTAAAAGCATTTTAGGTTATCAATTTGTAGTTGAAATGATTGAAAGGGAAAAATCTGATGACGAAGATGGAAACGACGAATACTTTGATAGAACCGCTACAAGTAAACTGAAGAGTTAATTTAAATAGATAAAAAATATGAAGAAAAAGAAAGTTCCGTGGAAACTTTTGACTCTTTGACCAAAAAGTTAGCTCATGTTGTAAAGAGTATAGCTGAACTTGAAAAAGACAAGAATGACTTTGAAGGTAAACTTTTATTCTATTAATTCTAGTCAATATTGTGCAAGAAGAAGATGATTTGGATGCATACATGAATTCAATAAACAAGAAGATTAAAGAGGAAGATTATGATATCAAAAATTTACAAATTGAAGAACTCTTAAAGGTAATTATTATACAAATGTTAAAAAGGAAAAAGCTAGGCTTGAAAAGCTTATCAAGATCGCCAAACCGGCAGGTTCCTTTGAATTTTTAACTCAGACGGTTAAACAAATAGCTGAAAATCCAACCAAGAGGAAAATTGAAGGCTCAGACCATCAGGATGATGTCATAAGCGGTGCTGAAAAGAAACAAAAGTCAGAGCCTAAGACTAATAAAAAAGAGTACTCAGTTACAAAACCCCAATCAACTTTGCCCAGTCCACAGACCATTCAAATAAAATCAGCATCTCCTCAAACGCTTTCCGATCAAGATGAGATAGGAAATAAGGTGATTCCTCATGAAGAAAAATGGCAACCGCCAGCTGATCAAAAGGGCGACGGGAGGACGCATTTGAATGAAAAATACGGCTACTAAATTAATAAATTTTGTATCAACGCATAACAAATATGTAACATTAAAATATCAATAAATCTACCAGCTTTCCTTGGAACTCGCATTTTGTAACCTCGCCACAAAAAGATGTCTACACAAGCCAGACGCCGCCTAATGCGTGACTTCAAACGGTAAGCCAAACTTTACCATTCCACCAGAATCCAGCAAGACGCTCCCACTGGAATAACGGGTACGCCACGGCCCGACAACCTGCTAACCTGGGATGCATTGATAATCGGGTAACCACCAAATCCCATGCAAGACAGACCCGAAGACACGCCTTTTGAAGACGGCACCTTCAAATTAGAGTTGATATTTGACGAAGAATATCCTACCAAGGCTCCGAATGTAAAATTTGTTTCCAAAATGTTTCATCCGAATGGTAAATTATATAAAACCAATTTACAGTGTATGTGAATGGCCAGCTTTGTTTGGATATTTTACAGAACAGATGGAGCCCGACATATGATGTGAGTGCTGTGCTGACAAGTATACAGGTATAATGTTGCTTTCGGAAGGATAGTCGCTGTTGAATGATCCTAATCCTAATAGTCCAGCTAATGCAGAGGCTGCACAGCTCTATCAAGAAAACAGGAAAGAGTATTATAGAAGGGTAAAGGAGATTGTAGAGGAGAGTTGGATGGACGGTGATGAAGAGTAAATGAAATGTAGTAACCGGGTACGATATAAATAAAGCCAATAATTTAACAAGAAATAACAAGTTACGATAGTCTTTTTAGAAATCAAGTATTCAACTTCTTAACTGATAAAATTGTGATGAAATCATGTTTAATTGACGCTCTTATGGATTTCCATACCCGTGACGGCCTGTTGAATTGGCGTTCCTGACACTACCATGAAGATTGTTCATAATAATCCATATTTTTATCCAATACCATCTTGCTTTGATATCATTCAAGTTTCATACCTATCGATAATCAAAGTTTTTGATACTGTATATCGAAATGTTTATGAATTGGTGATAAATGGAAGTTTAACTGGTTGCTTTCAATGTATATGTCCAGACAAAATCCAAAGGGGCTCAAAAAAACCAAATTATGCTCTCGCTATCACCACATTTAAATATGACTCGCGAATATGTTAAGTGTCGAAGACAGGATGTTAGTTTCGAAGTTGTGAAGATAGAAGTGACTGTGGGTCTAAAAGATATCTATAATTTCGACACGAGGATCAAAAATGTTCCTTTTTAACAGGCACTATTACTTTGTTGAGGCAACAATTAGTCGCGTGATAATAAAAAGTAAAGCAAAGTATAAATAAAATCATAGTGCCCCTGGAACTAAAGCCTATAACATGGTTCAGAGGTGGGGTGATCTTTATATCTCGGGAATACGACAAGGACACATGAAAAGCAAAGTTGTTGGAAGCCTTTAATTTTGCTGGCTATCTAGTCAATGGCCAATGGCGTCGATAATAAATATCTCTATTTGCATACAACTTGTTTGACATTATTCTGATTCCATTTGTGAAAAACTTTGTGATCTCTTATATGTCAACGAAATTAATTTAATTAATTCAATCTTTTTAAAGGATAACCGCGTAATATTAAAAACGAAACACTCTACAAAGACACAGTAAAGTTAAACACATAGTATAAATTTAATTATGAGGAGTCTAAGAGGCTAGTTGACATAACAAATTCTTGCATTAAAGTAAATGTATCGCTGCATTTGCATTTCCCGCCTTCAAGAGATTATAATAAGCAACATTTGGATCCGGCAAATCATCCACCGGAATCAAATCTTCGTCCGTGATACCCATCCTCGACATGTATCTTTTAAAATCAATAAAGTCAAACATATGCTCTTCATCCTTCAGCGGGACCGGTCTTGAGTATACGACCCTTTAACCGGATCAATCACGATTCCAAACCGAAACACCGCATCCAATCCAAGCACATTAGGTTGATTCGGCGCTATTCTCATAACCAATGGCGAGCTAATACCCTTCAGTTCCACATTCACCATACCCAAATAGTCCCAAATAGTCGCACTTAACGGATCCATCTCCTGTCTGGGAAATTATAAGAAGCTTGGGATGGCTTTTCACGCCGATTACTTTAGCTAAGTGACTGTTAACCTGTGAGCATGAGGCTCCAGTGTCGAGTTTAAATGCGACTTTCCTTTCGCACTAAAGATCTCACACCCCTAAATAGTCACCTTAAACACTAAAAATAATCACACACTAAAAATAATTTATTATAACCAAGGATGCCAATGCATATCCATCTGACACAATTTCTGCGGATTAACAGCACACGACACGAGATCAATAATAGTCTGGTTCACAGGCACAGTCTGGTGAGCAATAGGCGTCTCCCTCTCCTTTACACACGCCAAAGTCTGCGTCCTCTTTAGAACCAGCTCGACATTCTGCGCAACTCTGCTCTTAAACTCGTTTTCAGGGATGACAATCGCCTCGTGCGTGTTCTTTTGTGCGGACAGGTACCATGCGTACAGCTCGTCGCGCATGAACAGCGATAAGTAGTCTTCCATTTCAAACTAGGTTGGATTGGAGAGTTGTGTTACCTGCGGCTCGGATAGGGAGCGGGCGATGGACACTAGTGCTGATGAAAAGACGCCTTCGAGGCCGATTGTTGTGATGAATGTTTGGATGTTTGGAGAGAGTCTGAATGGAACAGGCTCAGTTAAAGTGAATTGGCCAACAGCATTCAACGCTAAGATTACAGGAGAAATGTATAGTTACCAGGAACAAGATCAGAGAATGTAACATTGCCAGTTTTTCTTGAAATGAAAATCTTAAAAGGAAATCTATGGCCAATGCTCATAATGTAAGTGATAAAAGTCAACGTTGCATAATTGAGCGTGAATTGTTTTCTGAGAATCCAGAAATCATCAAATGTGGCACAAGAATTAATGAAATAGTTTGAAAGAATATTGTCAGGGATGAACGCTTGGATCTTGTCGAATAAATCTAATTTGACGTTGAGCAATTCAGGAGAAGATTTAGAAAGATTGAATTGGTTGATTTGGTTTCTGTAAAAGATTAGAGGATCATCAGGGTTAATAGAAATAGAATCACAGTGTGAATTGTAGATATCAGAAAGAGAAACATTGAATGGATCATCTTGAACTATTCTCCCATGGATAGATAGAGGAATGATCAAGGGCATATTAAAAGATAAATTGCGTTGCCTAGTTTCTTTTCTTCTTTGAATTAATTGATTAAACATTCTAAACAATTGCAAAACTCTTTCTTCTCTTCTTGAATGCCTAGCAGCTGGATTTTGAATAACAAAAGGCGATAAAGAACCGTCGTGGCCTCTAATGTAAATTCTTCTTAAACAAGTTCCATGTCTCTTTATTATATCAATTTGAGGTTCAAATCTTTTTATTTTAATGAATTCATTATTAGATTCAAAATCAAGTAAATATTGGCCAGGCACTTCAACATCATCGTATTTCTGATGTTCAAATTCTACTAGATATCTACTAAAGTTCTCCAAATGCAAAACTTTTGGCAGTTTCTTTATTAAAGGTTCCAATTTAAACTTCCATTCTAATAACTTATCAATAGTTTGAATCAAATTTGGACTATTCTTTATAAAATCTTGATCAAATTCTTTCTTGAAATGATGATTTGGATGTTGACTGGATGAAATCATTTCACTAACTTTAATTAAACTATTTTCAATCAAATTTGTTTCAATCTTTGCATTAAATTGCTATTCATCAATCTTAATTAGATTATTTACTTGATAACTTTCAAATAGCAAGGTAATAATTATTCTGTAGAAATCTTCATCTGGTGTTGCCCTCAATCTTTGCATTATATGATCAACCATTGATTCCATTGAAAGCGCTAGTAATGAATATCCAGTCTTTATAACTGCCATTAATTCTTCTGTTAATTCCCATGGATGTTTCTTTCTTGTTTCATTGTTATTTGTTATTGGTGTTGTTGGTATTGGATTCTGCATTAATATTGATGTTGGTTGAATATTCAATCCTTCAATAACTGGTGTAGCTGGAGTAGCATTCAACGTGGTAGAAGTAGATATTGAAAGATTATTATTAGCTGACATAGTTGTAGAAGTATTAGAACTAGTAGCACCATTATTCACTGTATTATCTTTCCCATTATTCCCAGTATTCCCTGTATTCCCAACACACTCCTTTCCATCATCACCTTCACTCCCACCAACCTCTTCATCCTTCAACTGCAAAAACTCTTCATTAATAGTCCTCAAATTAAAATAAACAGCCTGCGGAAACGTTTTCGCAATCTTCAACAATATAGTCCTCACCTACTCAACCAACAAAAAACACCTCACCTGCTTTGCCTCCTTTCTGGCCAAAGAATTCAGCAACTGCGGAATAAAATGGATCCACTGCCACGCAGGAATATCATTGCTGTGCAGCTCGAAACTCTTCATCGTTGAGCCAGTTGAATCGTCTATTGACAGCAGCCAAAGTGACCGCCCGAGATACTTTTTGGAACGGTAGTTTCGGTAAATGTTCGCTGCTTGGAGGTAACAGTTGACGGCGTTGGCACAGAATGCAATGTCCTTTGTTGCTTGGAATCTATATTTGGAGGAAAGGATTAATGATGGTACCTTTGATCGTTGAAGTGACCCCATGCTGCCCAACCAACTGGCAAATTCATATCAATATGAACAGCTTGTTGAAACACCTTTATTAGATATTCAAAATTGGAATTACTTTGTTGGCTTCATCGTGAATATTCATTTTAGACAAGAATATCCCTTTCAATGTAAAGAACTCAGCTTTCTGTGGATTAGCAAAATACCCTTAAATGATTATTCCTACATTAGAATTACCTAGATTCGTATCATTAATAATTCTCAATCCAGTCGGCAAATCTTCAGGACTCGTCAAAAAACACTTTGTCTGCTCCCTCAACTTTAAAAACGCATCCTATCCATATATAAATTAACTAATACTTGAATCTCAATATTAGGCAACGTGTAAATTTTGTTCAAAGAACCAACACAAACTTCATTCAACTGATGCTTTCTCGCCACATGCGCAAACCTATTAATAATCCATGCAATTTCATGATATCCTCTAAACGCAAACGATGCATTCTGTGCCGCATTGGGCTCTGATGCAAATGGTTGGAATACCTTGTTTATGGAATTATACACGTGTTGTCTCCAAGCCACTAGATCACTCCAGATTGAAATATCGTCCCAAATATTCGGTAACCTATCTCTCCAAGTAGACAATGCACCTTTTAACTATAAAACGATTTAATAAGTTTACCTTTGACATTTTGAATCATTTGTTGTTTATTGTTGGAATTAAAGTTTTGATAAATTTCGAATGCTTCATTTAATTCTAACCATTGTTGAAATTCAACTAGTAGTGGAATATGGCAAGAAGAGATAATATTTGGAAAAGAATGCCATTTAATCAAGCAAGTTTGAATACCTATAATAATAACATTAACATTTGCTTACCTATAATCATTTTAAACTGAACTAATTACCTATTATAACTCAAATACCATCTGCTTACCATTCTCATATTGACGCTGAAATTCAATGCCCTTATCATTACCCTCCTGTATCGCCAACAAATTAAGAAACGCATCATAGACTCTCTTCTGGTTATTCTTGCACTGTTTAACCAGCGGCAGTATCAACTCTTTGTCTTGAATCCAATCAGAGTTATGCCAATGCGCATCCAGCAACAAATCAGAGTTATTCTCATGCTTGCCCAGCTCGTTCAACAGCTCCCACTGCTGCAGTTTCCTGGTACAGTCAATCCAACGCTCCTCCCATAAATAGTATTCGGATTCAGTGAACTGCAAATGTCCCGCTCGTGCTTTGTTTTGGACGCTTTCGTACATTTCTTGGGCTTGCTTCCACATGCCGAATTGCTCAAAGGATAACGCTACGTTTGTTTCAGTGTAGATGGATCTTCTTCGCCATAAGCCATAGAACATGTCGTTTTCTGATAGAGTGTTGTAAAGAGAAGATAGAACATCAGTTATCATTGAAGAATTATTTTTAGTATTAGAATCATCAGTATTAAAACTACTGCTACTGGATAAACATTTCTCTAGATAGATAATACTTGAATACCAACAATTAAAAGTTTTGGCTAAATATTTAACAAGATGACAAGAGATTGGAATGATAGGGTCTAGTTGAGAAATGGCATTCATGAAACATTGAATAACATTTGGTCTTAATGATTGTGATTTGATGTGATATTCTTTAGATAGAAATGTTACAAGAAGAGATTTCAATTCAATCTTTTCATTTTCATTCATTTTTGAATAAATTAGTTTAAATAATTCAGTAAAATAAAAGCAAGTTGAATTTTTATCACAAAACAATAAATTTTCAATTGACTGAAAGATTGAAGGAGAAGAAGTTGAAGTTGAATGTTTTGAACTAGTAGAAGTTGAATGATTTGAACTAGTAGAAGTGGAATTTGAACTAGTAGTACTTGAATATACTCGCAGTAATAGATTGAATATCTGATTCAAATAAAAATAATCCTTAAAATAACTCCAATTCTGACACGACAGAATATACTTTAATTTAACATTCAAACTATTAGGAATAGAAGCATCAAACAAATCAAAAAACAAATTTCTAATTTCATAATTATCATTCTTCAACCCAAAAACAAACGCAGGCTCCAATCTCACAGTCAACTCTGATTTCGAATAGATTGGATTCTTGTAGATTTCATAAACTAGCAATAAATATTCTTTAAATAATTCTTTATCTTTTTCTAGACATAATAATCGTAACATTAATTGAGCCTTTTCTTTAATGGTTGGACTCTCTGATTTAACAATCCAACTCTTAATCAATTCAAAAATATTCTTTAATAATAATTTATCATTACTCTTTTCTGCTATACTTGAAATTGAAACAAAATAATTTCTATTCAAAATAGTTTAAACTAGATTACCTTTTGTGTTCAAATGATAAATGAATACAATCAGAACATAAATTAATCAACAGAATCAACGTATTAATAGTCAACATTACACTTGGAATTGAAGTTATACTAGATTTAACACTATTACTATTATTATTTCCATTTGTTAGATTGGGTGTTGATGCTATATTTATTAAATTTATATTTGATTCTGTTTTATTACAATTTATTATCTGTTGCAAGTCTCTTGAACAAATCATCAATATTCTCAACAATGCAATCAACAATTGTTCATTCATTTGCTTATTCTTGTAATATATTGATAAAAATGTCAATGTTATATTCAAATTTCTCTGCTGTATCACATTATCATGAGACAAACTTATCAAACCATTCAAACTAGACTGGTTGGTGGTAGTAGTAGTGGGTGATGCAGTTACAACGTCTGCACTTGCACTGGTGTTCATTTCAACTTCATTCAATGCCTCCCTCTCTTCAACTCTCTCACTAATAATATTCCTTTCAATCAACATTTCAAAAATAGGCAAAACACTTTCATTAACTTTCAAATAATCAATAGAAAACAATCTCTCAAAACATTTATCAAGACTAGAAACAAATCTAACAGAATCAAACTCATCAACCTTCAATATAGTCTCAATCAGTTTCAATGCATCACACAACGTTGATGTACTTTCTATCGTTAATTCTGCATTCACAAATATCTTTTCAAAATTGTTTATTTGAATGGTCACTGAGGGATACTTTTTTATAAACTTGCCTACTAGCAAACAGCATTTGTCAAATAGCTCTGCTTTATTCACATTCAAACTCAATTTAACTAAATAATTAACAATTAAATTTATAGTATTCAAATTCAATTCAAACTCTTGATCTACATCCATTTGATCTATATTCATTTGAGCATCCACTCTCTTCTCCACTCCCTTCTCATCTCTCTTCTCCACTCCCTTTTCACCTCTCTCACCTCTCTCACCTCCATCTAACCACGAATAAATAACAGCAACCAACTCAACAGTCAACATCTTCGAATCAACAGAATTAGACACAGTCAACCCAATCCTACTCAGCGAATTCACAATACACGGAATAAAATAACTCCTAAACTCATAAAACGCATCTGGAAACGACACCAACACCTGCCACACCATCATCAGCGTCTGCGGTAAATGCGCCTCTTCTATCACCGCACTCTGGAACACTTTAATCAAATCACTGATATTCTGACTAGACAATAATACATTCAGCGACTGTCTAATTAAATGCCTCGTCTCTGTGGGCGATGCTTTCAACATTAAATTTATTATTTGTAGAACTAGCTTAATTGGTGTTTCAAAGTTTTTAATGTAGTATGAAGCGGCAACAAACGCAGCCTGCTTTGTAAATGGATCATCCACACCTTTTAAGTTTAAACTATTTCTTTACCTAATCATTACAATGTTATATTTAAATTACCTAGTAGACTAAATACAAACTTTCCAATATCCTTCTTATACTCACTCAGCTCTTCAGGTACACAATACAGCAGAATACACGTCGCTTCAATAACATTCAACAACACAATTTCACCAAACTGATACACCATCGTGCCATTCCACACACACTCTTTAAACTTTTCCAAAAACTCTGCATCAATCTTGTACCTCTTTATAGTAGGAATCAACATCCACTTCAACACAAACAACTTTTGGTTATTAGACACTATTGGATCAACAAAGAATGTCCAAAATTCATTCAACATTTCTTTATAATTTAATGGAATCATTTCAGAGATGAAATTGATTAAAATTGTTTGGTCGAATAGCGTTGGATTGCAATCTACTATTCTGAACATTGAATAAAACAGTTTAATGTTAAAATTGTTTCTGGAATGGATTATCAAGGATCTCAACATTAACATTGGTGATGTTGTGTCTCGCAGTGAGTACATTAAATTCTCATTCAATCCTTCATTTGAACAAATAGAATCAAAATATGCTTGTAGCCAATTCAGTAATTGAGGAAACTCTGACAGCCAATTCCCATAATACCTATTGTCAGGCTATTAACTCTGTTTACCTATTGAAGATTTAAAATTATTCGTTACCTTAACATTACATGAATGATTTGAATTCCATTGATAACCTCCCTCTCCAACAAATTACTCAAAGCTCTCATAAACTTTGGCGCACTCTCTCTCAACTCTAATCTCAGCTTTTCAGCCTTTTCATTCTCCAACAGCTGCACAAAACATCTGCTAATAGGATTATTCTTTATCCTCTCCAGAAAATAGTCAATCGCTTCAGTCGCATACCTCTGCAGAAACCATATCAATGAATCTCTAAATGGACTATTATTGCTTCTCTTCAACATTGTTTCTAGCTTAACTGTAATTATAACTAGATTGTCCATGAATATATTAGCAGTGGGTGGCAACAAGTGGAATATATTGAGAATTGATGAGATTATTTTAATCTCTTGGGAATCTTGCAGTGATTTCTTTGATGCTTCTTCTAATACATTTGGATCTGCCCATTGGTTTAAATGTTCCAACAATTTCTTTCCAATTTCTACCTTGAAATAACTCGTCAATAATTCCAACAATCTAGCTAACCCTTCCAATCCTACAAATTAATTAAATAATATTTGTTAACCTTGAACTGTTAATCTCTTGTGATCACTTAGATTCATTAAAACAGGTCTTAACCCAACTTGAAGTAAATCTTTTGGTATTTTATGATTGTTTCCACCCAGAATAGAACCAAGACCATTCTTTGCTACTAAAACAATTTCACCAGATCTTGCATAAAGAGATTTAAAAAAGATTGAAATAATTCTGTTTCTAGTAGCCAATTGTTTTTGATGTTGCATTTCTTCATATTCTAATGAACAAGATAACAATAATAAACATGAAACTCTTAATTTAGTTAATAAAGTAGCTGATTTTGGTTGATTTGATTTTGATACAAGAGCATGATCTTCTGCATCTGCTAATGCCAATGCTTCATGAATTAATCTCAACAATTCTTCATTCCAATTCAATAAACTTGGTTTCAATTTCATACAATAATTAACTGCTTCTATGTATCCTATTTGAATGGGAAATGGTAATGCTCTCAATGGTTTAGCAAATATTGGCATCAACAATCTATCTTTAACTGGAACAAACATTTCTGTTATTGAAATTGAATACAATTCTGATAAATATTCAACTGATTCTTTAATAGTTTCTCTCACTTGTTCATTACTATTAGACAATTCAGCAACCAACAAGCAAATCAATTGATTAAAATAAGTTTTTCTCTCTGCATTAACACTATCATTCAAACCACCTTCTTTTAGCTCCTTATCTTCACCCTGATATCTACCAACTTTAAATATCATCTTCAACGTCTCTTTCGCTTCTTTAATCAACCCACGACTAAAATCAGGTACATCATCCTTCAAAATATACAACAATGCTCTCGTAAACTTCATTTCATGCATCCAAATCCATTTATTTCCAAAATACATCTCTGAAACAATCAACTTCAATCCTCTACATCCTCCTCTCTTTTCATTCAAACTCTTATAACAAAATGTACAAAAACTACTCGCTATTTGATAAAATATACTCAAATTTCCAATAATCTCATAATTCTTTTCAAACAAATCAATAATAATCTCATAAAACAAAATTAAAACTTGTTTTCCTGTTTCCACAATTTCTGAATTTTCATTTGATAAAATTTCAACCAAAATTTCATTTAAACAATTCAATATTTCAATATCTTTAATTTCACTATTCAAATTCAAATTAAATTCTCTAATCTCCAAATACTCTCTCACTTTCAATATCCCATAAATCTTATACACATTCTTCAAACACTCAACAGCCTCTTCCTTTAACTCTTCAATCTTTGAACAATAAAATAAACTCTTCATCATCAACTCCAAACTCTTCATCTTTGATTCCTTTTTCAAACTCGTATTCTCATTCTTTACAATCTCTCCCTTCAAAACTTGCTCTATTCTACTCTCTACAACATTCTTCTTCTTATTCCTACTCTCCTGCTTTAAATTCTCCAATCTACTCTTTATCTCTCTTTTCAAATCTTTATTCAAATACTTTTCAACCATCAAATCCAACCCAATCTTGTCATCATCTTCACCTTGGCACACTTCATTCATCACTCCCATAACCCCTTCCTTTACTACATTAAACGCATGTCTCTTGTAAAATATCTCTTCTTCTCCCTTCAACACATTAAAACTCACATTAATCAATTCATCCATAGGCAATTTCAAACTCTCATTCAACGTCATCTCAATTCCAACTTGAACATTCCCCACACTCAAATTAGTGTTATTCTTAAACAATCTTCTATTTCGTCCACCCAATTTACCAAATATTCTAACAGTCGCACTCGCATGCGCTGAATTATACGGCAACGGCTTCAAATGACACCACAACGCTGACATCAACTCTTCAGACACGGGCGCTAATATTGGATCCAGAAATTCCTTTTCAATAAAACAATTCAATCTTACTTGCGTCAAATTATCAATACACAACTCCAGCGTTCTCAACCCCTGACTAACCAACTCACTATTAGACTTCAAGGCAGTCACCAGCGGTCTCATCATCAACGACAAATACGGCAACAACACACTCAATCTAACAGGCACCGTCAAACACAACTCTACAAACAACTCTTTATACGATTTCCTCTCACTAGTCTCAATCAACATATTAAACGTCTCCAACAACAATGGAAGCAACGGTAACACTTCCTTGTACAACGCTTCATATTTGCCACCACCTATACTTCTAAACAACGATCTCAACAAGATAAAATAATTCAAAGGCTCTTCAGCTGTCCTATACATCTTCAAACAATTAGTTATTATATCAGATATATGCGGCCGCAATATACCTTCATTCTCCTCTGCAAATGCATTCACAGACATAAACACCAACTTGAATAGTCTCAACAAGATCTGCGGTTTCAATTCATCCTTCTTTCCAATCTCTTCCAAATTATTCATCAAATATCTCAAAAGAATACTCGGAAATGGATTATGCCCAACAGTCAGAAAATACTGCGGAATTGTTAACAATGCTACATTCGACTGAACCTTTTCAATAAAGTACTCAAAACAACTAGTCAACACATCACAAAACAACGCTGGATCTATAACTGTAAATGACAATGCAAACTGATCCATCAACTCCTTCTCTTCAGATGGAATCGTTGAATGCGGTAATCCCTTGGGAAACCCTTCAGGTGTTGGCTTCCCTTCACTCTTCTCATTTGGTCTAGTCATCGCATACATATCAAAACACTCAATTCCATCAACAAACAATCTCATAAATAAATCACTTTCCTCTGCTGAAAACCCTCTCACATGCAATCCCGACTGCTGCGGCGATCCTGGATTACAGCCCTTCAGTCCATACAGTATATTCTTCATCCCACTAACAAGCGTCCTCAATAAAAACTTGTTTTCTCTAAAAGGCTCATTCACATTCTCACTAACACCTTGACTAATCTTAATCATTCCTTCATCTTCAACTTTCTTATTCAAATTCTTCTTGGAAAATTCCAATCCTTCCTTCAAACTTGTAAATTTATCAACAAACGTAGAAAGTATCTTTATTAGCAATGGTCTCTTTTGCTCGACTGGAAACGTATCACTCACAATACAATCAACTAGATTAACCAACAACTTTGCTGACATGGTTTGAATATTCCCACTAATCGTAGAATCATGCAAGTTCTTTGTATAAACTGATATGGTCAACACTAGAAATGGTAAAGGTAACTCCAATCTCACATGATGAATGAAATCAGCCAACAAACTATACGCCAACGGTCTCAACGTTTCATACGATGCGTTCCCAGTACCTATCAATATATTAGAATCTAAAAGTATCTTCAAATGTGGAATAAACGATTGTCTAAACTCTGTACTCAAAATATGTCTCAATGCAACGAGCAACTCCTTTCTTATCCCACTAGCCTCAGGTGGACAATTTTGCAACAATTGAATTATAAAAGTTGGTATCGCATTCTGGTGTGGCTTCAACACAGATGCAAAACTACGCAAAATATACGCTAAAAAAGACATTGTCTTGATCTGTGCTGATATCAAATCAGTAAACAATCCTCGATTCTTTATAGCCAAACTCACCCCAGAAAACAACTTTCCCTTCTTATTAGCCAAGTTTTGCGCTTCAACTTGCGCCGACACTTGGATTCTCAACGCCTTTACAATCATTTCAACAAACTTTTGGATATTAGGATTCACAAACTTTCTATGCAGCTGGAACAATATCACAATAATAATCGGGCACTCTGTCAACACTTTAAAACTATTCCTGCTCTTTATCAAACTTTTTCCAGTCACAATCGCATCCTCTTCAACAGGTGGCGGTGTAACCATCCCCAGTCCATCCGCCTGCTACATTTCAACCAACTACACCACATACCTCAAACGCCTCATTCACCAGCTCAGGCAGCCGATCATACAACGCAATCACAAAATCCAAAAACGGCTGCACCCTATCCTCCATCAACGGCCTAAAATTCCTCTGAAAATCAACAAACACACGCAACGCAACCAACGCATTCTCCTCATTATCATTCTCAATCACCCCCATACACAATCCAGCCAGCGCCCCAACATTCTGCTTCACACTCTCATTACACGGCAAATGGTTCATAATCTCCAACATCAAATGCCTCAATTTCTATTAAAGCACACCCAATTTTTTACATTTTCATAATTGTCAATAAATACAGGAACACTCTGCGCAAAATATGATTGGAGCACGCTCTGGAAATTCAACACAAAGTCGGGCGACTCGATAAGCGAATCCACGCTCGCTCGGATATCCGTTAAATAATTCACACAGCTTGATATGTCGCCTGCATTCATATTATTATATACACTTGCCTGTGCCTAAAAGACGTTGCCACTCTTCAACGTTCATCTTGGACCAGGGTTGCACTTTTTGGGAAGCTTTAAGTTTGGTGCGGTGGGATTGAGAAAGGAAAGTGGGAAGAATAAATTACAATTTGTGGAATCGTTTATTAAATTGTGATATTGAATTATAGGATCAGATGATTACAAAGAGTAGTAGTCCAGCACTCATTTCATTAATAGCTGTACATGGCGCATGGCGTATATGGTGTGAAATTAATCAGCAAAGACTCAATTAATCTTAGTCTCTTTGGTAGTGCGCATTGAGATGAAGTCTTTGTGGTCTCGATTTCGTGAATATCATGCAAATCTCATTATACCGATTCATGAAAATACTTTCCTCGCCCAGATTTATTCAAGAGTTGCGCGTTTCTTCATTTTGAAATTTCTGATTTCCTGAAGACTGAATGTTACCACTTTCGTTACTGAACACAGCTCTTGGTTCTCCCATGGTAAACCATGCTATTTTTTATATATTTAGCTTGTAGAACTGAAAAATGGTGAGACATACAATGGCCATCTTGTTACTTGCGACACTTGGATGAATCTTAACCTAAGAGAAGTAATCTGTACATCACCAGATGGTGACAGATTTTGGAGGATGCCAGAATGCTTTATTCGAGGAAATATGATAAAGTATCTACGTGTACCGGACGAAGTAAGCGTTACAATCAACTATAAACTTAGGTTATTGAAAAAGTTAAGGATGAAAAAGGAAAGAAAAAGAGAGCCCATCATATCGGAGGAGACTCTATTCGAGGTAGAAGAGCAGGATCTGGCATGCGTAAAAATTGTTAATTAGATGAATATAGAACGTGGCAGAGGGAGAGGCCGTGGGCGTTAATAATAGTATATTTAATTGTGCCAGTAATTTATATTTCAATAAACTTTTTGTACATTTTACTTGGGAGTTGAGTGGCTGGTCGTACATGAGTTTCTTTTCAGTGCCCGACTGGGATTTTCAAGCACCAACCGTACAGAGTACAGAAAGAAGTCAGGGAAAGAAAAAAAGAAAAACTCCTTCAGGTACTAATGAGATTAAGTCTAAACCAAAATTGAAACAGCCAAATGAGAAAGAGATTTTGCCCACAAAAAGACTAAAAACACAAAAACAGAAGATAATTAATTTAAATACCAGTGAAACCAAAATTAATAATAGTCAGGAAACTCCAGCGCTTTCAAAATCTGCTAAAAAGCCTGTCAGTAAACTTTCAAAGCTGGAGAAGAACTTAAACGCCGGTCGATTTCGGTGGATTAATGAGAAACTATACACGACTAAAAGCGGGTCCGCATTCGATTTATTTCAAGAATCTCCATCTCTTTTCGATATTTATCACGAAGGATTTAGCACCCAGGTCAAGAAATGGCCTTTGAATCCACTAGACGCCATCATAGCACATTTCAAAAGATTCAAGAATTTGAAAATTGCTGATATGGGCTGCGGTGAAGCAAAATTTGCACAAACTCTTCACACTATTCATGAAATTCATTCATTCGATCTGGTAGCCGCAAACGAATTTATTACTGCATGTGATATTTCTAAAGTAAGATGTGTTCTTAAGGTTTATGTTTTAGACTCCACTGAAAGACGAAAGCGTAGACGCCGTCATATTTTCGTTATCTCTAATGGGTGTCAACTATGCGTCATTTATAAAGGAAGCGATGAGAATTTTACACTCCAAGTAATTTTTTTATTACTTTTTTACAGGGGTGAATTAGTAATTGCTGAGGTTACTAGTCGCTTTGAAAATGAAGAAAAGTTTTTGGTTTGGCTAAAATCACTGGGATTCCTTCTGGTACAACGAGAAGAAAATAAAATGTTCAAGCTGTTTTTCTTTCGAAAAGAAGAAAATGTTCCATATAGAGACCCTCCTTTTACTTTATTGAAACCTTGCATTTATAAAAAGCGCTAATTAATAAAAATGCTATTTTTATGTCAAATATATGAACTTGCATAATTAAAGTAATTTATTTTTTTCCATATTCGAATTCGATATCATTAATAAATCTTCTTTGAGGGTTACGAGTTATTGTTTTCCCGCCGGACATGGCTTCCCTGCTATGAAAGCTAACTGCTTCCAGTAACTTCCCTTTCCCAGTTTCCTTATCGATAACAACCCCCGAGAAATAAAGTTGACACCACTTCTGAATTATGTTATGGACAGTAGTTCCAGGGACTTCAAGTGACACTGTAATTTTATATTTTGCTTTACCTTTTTTTATAATTTCAATAATTTTTGGCTGAACAAAGTAATTGTTTCTGTCAATAATGAACATTCTTGATCTCCTTGTGTCAAAATTGTAAATATCTCCTAGATCCACTGTCACTGATATCTTTCCCCAATCGAAACTAAGACCTTTCTTTTTATACTCTGTAAATTCATGAGTTAGATTTAAGTGTGGTGATAGTAACAGTTGAATCTGGTTATTTGAATCCCTTTGGACAATGTCTGGACATACATATTGAAAGCAACCTGTTTTCCCCTCATTTTTTCGTCTTAAAACCCATGGAACCAAAAATTCATCCAACTTCTCATTATTGACCTCGCTATATTTATTTAAAAAGATGACACCGTCGTAGTTATTAACCATACAATTTTCATGAAAAGTAAGAACTGCCCTATTTTTAGGACATTTCAAATTCTGCAATATTGGGTCAGTTATGTTCAGGACTGGCCGCTGTGTCATCACAGTGTGTAGAAAATACGGCCCAGTTGTTATATGAAATTTGGCATGGTCATACTCATAAACTAAATATTCAGGCTTTTGATACATTAATCTGAAATCATATTTTAGTTCTTGAATTTTGTTTTTTCCAGTATATAAAGCAAACCGAAATTTTTTAGCCAATGCGTATCTCAACCTTGGATTTAAGGTGCAGTACAATTCAGCATCTTTGTTATCCAAAACGAAAAAGTCCTTGCATTCAAAGTACTCATCTGCTATCATCTGATTGTAATGATTAAAACCGTAGTCAGATGGGGCGATTGAACCTTCATCCAAAAGTATATTCTCAAATTCCAATTTGACAGTGAGAAAGTTCCTGTCATTTCTTACTCTGTGCAAAAGATATGGCGATATGCTAAATGTAAAAATCGCATAACTATCAGGTTTAGTCAAGTCGAACACCCTTAAACCCCTCATCTTTGTAATTTTGGCAATAGAATCTTATATTTATGACTATAAAATATATTACCGTATTTCGGACCAAGGCTTTTTACTTTAAATAAAATATAGACATGAACAGCTACTTCATGCGGACCTGATTTGGGATGACCCATGACTTCCAATGCCACCACATCCTTCGGAGGTTTTGCTTTGTGAAAAGGAACTGTTATTTCATATTTTGGAATATAATCTTGATGATCAGAATAAAAGTTTAAGTATCGGAAACAGTCGCGACTTTGCCAGAGGATGTCGTAATTCAAATCGTGGAGAAGACGTACCATATAGTACCAATCAGCTACCGGTTCAATTTCAATTCTGGTCCCAGGATAGAACCCTTCCATTTCCATTTGATCCAATCGTATAGTGTCATATTCCACGACAGGTTTCTTGAAAATGCTAAAGTCAAAATCACGAACCAGGTCTTCACGCGTGCCATCTGGCATAGTAACAGTAACACGGAACACATTCTTTATGCAATATGAATGTATCGCAAAGAATAAAATAGACCACAACAAATTTTTCATCATATAGCTAAGTGGCAGATGTGTGGCTTAACTTTGAAATTCTATCATGATTCAAGATCTACAGAAGGATTTTAAAATTATGGAAAAATAACATTTTCTCTATCGACACACCATTTTACGGCCAGCGTTGTTCAGTTCTTCTATAATGCCTTCCCAAATCATTACGAGGTCGAATAGACTAATAGTTGCGGAATCTTATCGTATCCAAGCCTTACCCCAGGCCATGCCATGCTTGATCTCCGTTTGAAATTGGAATATTATAAAGCCTTTGAAAACCAGGAGGTCACACAAACTCTCTAGAAGGCTACTACAGCGACAGGCTTTGTCCAATCCATTTTCAAGAAGCGTAAATTACCCCACAATCGGAACTGGACGAGTACCTTAACCTGTCCACCGTGGATGCAACCATTCAACCCCTAAATTGGTGGAAATCAAATGAACTTATGTTTCCTACATTATCAAAAATTGGGAAACATCAGCTTATTCTGAACGTTTTGTTTTCATTTGGCCGCCAGCGTATCACCGACTTTCGCTGTTCGTTGCTATTTAAGCAGGTATATGAAGGATGGCTCCAAGCCGGAAAAACATGAAGAAAAAAATTAAAGAAGAATCGAAGATAATAAATAGATAAAAATTTACATATTAGGTATTTGATAACTATTTGTAAATAATTTGCACCTTTTGAACTATTTACAAATAAGTTACTATTTCATAGGAGCCGTAAGAACTGAAATAATGTTTCTGGAGATTCAAGGTTCAATTCAAATATTTAAGATGCTAAAAATGAAAGAATTGATGATAGATTGGAAGTAATCAGAAATGAGCCTCGCAATGGATGTGATTGATAAATCATGAAAAAGAATCGACCATACTAGAATGAGATTCCCAAACGTGATTCACATAGTATTAGTGTTAAACATACATTCCAAGTTCGAAACCTGGGGGTATCAATCCAATGTTTTCGGGTACCCCTTATGGGGACTAACATCACCATTTTCGATTACCAGCACCCCAGGTGATTGCCAGCACTTTGGACTGTGTCACGGTTTCCCAAGCAAACCGAAAATTTTTATCCATCCGTATCTCAACCTTGTATTGCATCAAGTCACTTCAAAACATTAAAAACCGCCAATATACAATTTCGACTCCTATTGTTTCAGCCTACTATCCAAGTAAGAATGCAAATTAAAATTTATTCTATTACAAGATCATCTTGATTTGGAAATTTGGGATATGACAATTGGCCCTGGTCTTTAGTTTGCGCTATCAAGATGCATAGCTATCACTATTTACTTTTATTATGTTTGTTAACAGCTTTTACTTCATCTTTTGATGTAAGCGTCGTTGTTCATGGAATCGATGGCAAGAAAAGGAAAGTAGATCATGTTTTCAAGAAGTCCAATTTCCAAAGTCAGTACATAGAGCATATTAAACTCTATGAACAGGGATACCCTCCTCTGCATCCAGGTCAAAAAGTGCAAGTGTCTTTTGATCAAAGATTCGTCCGTGGAGGTTATTATGCACACACTCGAGCCAGGCACTCTACCGATTTTGACGCTTTGCCAAATTTAGCAGCTAGTGGTATGTTTTCGAATGATGAAGAAGGCGACGCAGAATTGATTTTCGATATGCGAAAACCCTTTCTTAAGAATACTTTTAACTTGGTAATTCCATACAAGGAAACCGACGGAAATGAATATGTTGCAGTTGACATCTTGGCAAGACCTGTTGGAGGGAGTCAACAAATTAGGGCATTTTTAGTATTTAAATATGCAGCAAATACCGGAAATGTTGGTAATGAAATATCATGATATTTTCGTAGATTATTTTGCCAAACTTTATAAGGTTAATGCGCAAAGAATATATGACTTGACGGAAGGCCCCGGTGAAATCATTCTAAGCCTTAAAGTACCACAGGAACTACATCATCGCTTGTCTGATCCTGATTTTGCCAAAGTCGAAATTTTCCCAAAGCCATTGGAAGAAGAAAAAGGAAAATCTAATAGGCATATTAAACCATTTAATGAATACAATCAATTGATAGCGGAAGAATATTTTGAATGCGATCACTATAAAGTTGATAATCGAAAATTAGGCCTTGTCACCAAAAAGTGCTACATATCTCCTGAAATGAGATATTTGCTTACAGATAAACTTTTCTTAAAATACACTGAAGCAGCTCTTCATACATACACATTTGATGACGCGATAATAAGAATATTCTATGACATTGTTGAATATCCTAAAAATATATATACTGATTCTATATTTCGAATGGAATTCGGGTTACAACAATCATTGGTGTTTCCTTCACCTCGAGAAATACCGATCAAGATTGGCGGAGAGCCGCCATTTACTGATTTTCAATGTCCTTTCGAAGGTGGAAACTTTTTTATTCTCTATCATACGCGCTGTGTTGTGACTGATTGGGATCCAAGTGAAGTGAAGTATTACGTCAAAGAGAAAGCAAATTCTTTCAACGTCGACAATATAATTGAAAACCACCCGGGAGAATTAGGCTGTTTCCGATATGTATGCCCTAACAGACTCGTTCGTGACAAAAGGGGAAATGCAGTTCATACTCTGACTGCCCCTGTTGCTGTTACTGCGTCTACACCAAGAATTTGCAATTTTCAATACGATTGGGGAATTATTAGAGGCGAAATATATTTTGAACGCCCAGTTAGCCTTTCAAGAACATATCATTTTATTATCCATGACGATTTTCGTAGTGTCGAAGCTCCTGCTAAATCACTTACTAAAGTTACTGATTCTTACTACAAATTTGAAATAAGTATTGACGATGAACAGATTATCTATTTAATGGCCGAATCGAAAAGAGATAGAATATTTGCTGTTTTCATTGACAATAGCTACCAGTATCATGTCACAAACGACTTTTTTCTTACTCCATATCTTGTGAAATCCGGTGGCACATTTTATTCTAGGTTTCCTGAAAGAAGAGAAAGAGAAGGAAGAATGTTAAAATATGACCATCCTAGCAATTTTCCCGGTAAAGACAAAGCGAAGGCTAAAATTCCCACAGCTTTTGATGGACCTTCAAGTCCAATGACTATCACTCCACCCAGGTGGTAATAAATGCATTATTTTTCGTGTTTCTTTCGCTACATTTAAAATTGACCATAGGTTGTGGCTTAGTTGATGATTGCCCCATTTTTTCTATTTTTTTCGTTTTTGTTTTTACTGCCTAGAGAAAATTTAGCTGAGGATATAACTATATCAGTGAGAAAAGTTGATGGCACTGTGCAAAACTTGCTGGAAAATACTAGGTTCACGAGATTTAAGAATATGATGGATAAGGAGATTTTTGATCTAGATTTGGGATTTGTTGCTGGCACTGAGTTTGATATAACGTTTGGTGATGGAAAAAGCAAATGGTATTCATTTGCTCGACTATATAAAGATGTTGACTTTAAGAAGCCAGAAAATAGTCAGAGGTTTGGAAAAGATTGGGATGTTTGCTTTTATTCGGATAAAAATGATGATGCTAATCAATTTAAATTTATGTTACCGTTTGATAAATTTGCTACAAATACTAGAACGATTGCTTTGGAAGTATACGGTCATGAACTTACCGACCGCGGAAAAGAACATCGAATCCACTTTTTTGTTTATTTCAAACTCTTTCCGTTTAAGAATAACAAAACTGCATACATCAAGAAAATTAAGGGAAGAGATAATTTGTTTTATGATTTGACTATTCCAGCTGAATCATCACCAGTGATAGACTTTTATGTAAGATTCCCCGAAGAGTTGCACCAAAAGGTTTTGACAGATAAAGATTTTGCGAAAGTAATCCTCAAGCCAAAGTCAAATCCATTTATTTCATCCTCTTTAGTTTTAGAACTGTATTCTGAAAATGTCATCAATGAATATTTTAAATGCTCAAATTTTATGAAAAGAAATTCGAGAACTTTGAAGGTGGTATGTATATTACATCCTAATATTCGCTTGGGTTTTGCAAACGTTCTAATTCCTCATTTGACAATTCGATCGAAAATCGTCAAAGCTACAAAAGTCGAGATTAAAGTGACTTATAACAAACCTGATTTGCCCATTTTTTCTTTTGAGGATAGTCAATTTGAATTTCTTACCCATGGTCAACCTATCATTGGAACTTTGGAAAACGAAACGCCAATTGTCAAAATCAACAAACAGTTGTTGTACAATGCGCAATGTCCATTTATTGCGACCAAGAAATCTGTTGTATATTTTATGTTTTACCCTGACTGCAACATCGTCTACTCTGACAAATTGCGAATGATTCCAAGCAGGGGGTGGAACCATGGCATTCCAAATTTCTCCACATTTACATCGGGCGAAACCGGCTGTTTTAGGTTGATTTGTACTCCAGAAATAAAGAATGAATACGGAAAAATTATTGTTCCTATGTCTCCACATATGGTCTTTACGGACAAGTATTCATCCTTCTCTAATCTTTCTTACGGTGAAAAAGATATTCTAGTGTCCATCGAAAATATGCCAAAAAAGAATTTTGTATTAAAATTCTACATCTTTAACAGTGACTCGACATTTGAAGTGGAAGCAAAATTAATATCATCTGTGCCAAAAGGGAAATCTAACACAAATGTTTACTCTATTTCTCTTGACATTGAAAAGCTAAGACATAATTATGAGACGTACTTTGAAATGCTGCGAAGCTCCTACAAAATCCACGTCGGCGCTGTGATTCATAATTTATCGGACTCCACATTTACGTATGTCGAACCTTCTGTTCTCGAAGCATTGAAGCTTAAATCAGGCATGAATACACTTTGGGAAGACTTGGGATATGAATCCGCAAATATATTCGACTATGATGATGTGATATCACGAATTCGAAATAAAGTATACTCCCTTCCTCCTGTCTAATCTAATTTTTGATTATGATTTTATATTATTTAATTTCTATTCTACTTGAACCTTGAGTTGTTTTATATGGAAACTAGAATTACTCAGTCGCCGTAAATTTCGATTCAGAAATGTTCACAGATGACCACAGCCAAAGTAAAATATGAATAAGAAAATAATCAGACAAATCCTTACAGTTCCTAAGCACTCATTTAAGCAGGAAAAGAACTAACAAGACACAACAAAAATCGAGGCCAGTTGACTTGTCAGAAACTTTACCTAAAGAAACATCGAAAGAGGATGTTTTTATTGAATACAGCACACATCAATATAATCCCGCTATACCAAACGATTATCATCAAATTTTACAGAAGAAAAAACATCAGAAAGAATTGGCGAAAATTAGGGCTGACGATCTAGTTGATGAAAGAGAAAACAACAAAATTCAAGCATCGAAAAAATATCAAAGTGCTCCCAGGAAGCGTACAAAAGCTGTAGACTTGATGGACAATACCTGTGGTGATGATACCATGAAGTCGCGCGTAATAGTGTTACGAGTACAATTAAATTTATGCTTAAATAGAATGTAGCGTCTGTTGACGAAGTAGATGATGAATTAGAGCAAGATACTTTCCAAAAATGCACAAAATATGGTTTAGTTGAACAATGCATTGTATACAAGGTAAGAATGCCTGTCTGAGTTTTCTAGACATTTAAAAACCCTGAAGTTCGAATCTTTGTAAAGTTTTCTTCATTCGATGGGGCCAAACTTGGTAATTAGAATTAAGTTAAGATATTTTAGCGCGGGATTCATTAAACGGAAAAAGGTACAATTCAAAAATGGTCAGTGCCCGGTTTTATCCAGAGGATTCGTTCAACTATTTGAATCTAGAAGACCCAATTTTGTAGTTTTGTAATAAATTTTATTATCTTATTTAAATCTCCAAGAGACATTTGATATTCCCTGAAAATGATTTTTCAAAGCCTTTGGATTTGCCCATGAAGAATTCAAGTAATCATCTTCATCATTGTCTGCCAATTTCTATTATTTCTTTCTTAAGCTGTTTACTTTGTGCTCTTCCTGCTTCTTATAAAAGAATGCAGTCATTTCACGCTGAGTTTTCTCATCAATAGCTGGTTCCCTGACAGGCGCGCCTTGCCCTTTTCTTTGTAGTTTTACAATAACCTTTGATTTTTCATTTTTTCCAATAAAGTCTGAAAGATGCTTGTTAGGAACGAGCTCTTTTGAGGCCCACCAAAGCGAAACGTTATCTAACGTAAAAATTTCTTTGGCATTCTAATGAAATAACTAAAACATTAATACTGAACAAACAGTCAAATCTTCATTATTATCTAAAATAATTTGGACAGGGTCATCCGAAGGAAGTCCCATGGGATATGCGATCATAATTGCCCCCTTGATGTTCAGAAATGCCTGGTCTATATCTTGTAACGTTAAAAATTCATTTAAAGCAACTCTATTCTAGAATACTACCAAGTAGTAAAATTACTGGTGACAATATTGCATTTGCATGTTCCAGCTCTGTAGTCATCATAGCCGCAACACTATCAATTGGAGCAGGTAAAATAAAAAACTAGATATTACCTTCACCTGTTCTTCGACCAGTTGGATCAGGGTTGAAGAGGATTTCTCTGCCATTTTTTGTCATTCTTATTTTCTCGGGCGTCTTATTTTGAGCATGGCCAGCTATTTGTTCTTCGGTTAAGCCTTGCTCCATGTATGGTTTTATTGGCCCATAATTGATTAAGTCTTCACAGCCTAAATTAAGTATCCACACACAAATTACTTGAAATTAGCCGTAACAGCCGTAGTCTCTCATTGTGTATACTGATGGCTGAATCAATTACATCACTAATCAAACTGTTGACGGTAGTTTGGAAAAGAAACAATGATTTATCGGACCTTTTGAAATGAAGAACAACCATTCCAGAAAATTCCTAAACAAAATTAAATGAATAGGAGGATGGACGAGAGAACAAATTTTTTGTCGCCGAAATTCGACCCACTGTTTTGTTTGAATAACCCAGAATTAGTTCGGATTCCATATCCCAAAGTTAAATCTCTGGAATACGTGAAACAATGCTCAAGACTTTTACCTAATGCTAAACCTGTTGAAGTAAAAACTCAAGAAATAACCAAATCATCTATCCAAAGGAAGCAAAAGCGAATGATAAAAGAAATAGAAGAAAAAGAACTCAAGGAAAAACTGGAAGCGTCTTTAAATGAAAATTATGTTCCATTTTCGCATCGATTAAAAGGTAATCTTTATGAAGAAAGCATTAAAGAAAAGTTAAACGCGGGACCTTTTAAACTGCTGTTTGAAGCACTCAATAATACCAGAAAGATAGAGGTTACAATTAGAAATCAGGATTCAATAAGAAGCCAGATAATAGGCTTCCTCTCTTTTTACGATAAGCATTTTAATTTGGTAATTATACTTTTGTCTTTTAACAGCTATTACAAGATGCCATTGAAAAATGGGATCCTGCAGGTAAGCAACATGAGTTATCTGCTGGAAAAATGGCCCAGGTTTTAGAACAAAAAGTTATAACAGACTCTCAAGGAATATATTGCCGTTCCATTGGCACTATTTACATTCGGGGGCAACAAGTTGTAAGCATCTCATTCCATTGAATGCATGTAATATTATAAGGTCAATAAATTTTGAGCATTTGTGGTGGTTATGTCTAACATTTCTTTCATTTTCGACAAAACTTCTTAAACACTTTGCGCGTATTGACCACAATCACAAATCCGAGCAGACAACCAATGACAATGAACAACGCCTGCTAGTAAAATCACTATTAATTTTTAACAATGTGTATCATATTTTTTTCCTGTCATATGTTCCCAATGTTTTAATTTGAGCTTATCTGTTGAGGATTTTTCTTTTTTTCCCGAAAATTCCTAAACATGTCTCTCCCAATACCAGTCCCAGAAAAAGATGATTCAGATACTTTACAGATAGAATATTCCCTAGAAAAATATTTGGGAAATACATCTAGCCATTATGTTCTCCAGAGGGCTATCGTGCGGATACTCCAACGCGCAGGATTTGGTTGTATAGAAAAAACAAGCATGGATATTTTGCTTCACATGCTTGAAACAAGTAAATATATATTTTTTAGTGAAAAACTAAAGTTTTGATGGGAATGTCTAGGCGAATGCAAGAGTCTATGGTCCTATGTGGCCGAACGAAGGCTGTTTGTCCTGATGTGGTTGCCAGCATAAAAACTCTTTCTGATATAAGTCTAACAGATCTTTTAAAATTCTGCCACCAAAACAAGGAGAGAGTGATAGTAAGGCCAAGCGAAACCGACCTTGCAAGCAAAGTTTACCCCGAGACTACTTCCCTTGGCCCCACCTCCCATGAAAGGTTTCCACCTGAACACACATACAAGAATACAAAAGTAACGAGAATTTTGTCGCGTGATTTGATAGACCACAGGGATACGCCCGGATTGTCATAAATTTATTGGCGTAGCGTTAAAGGCAATAAGTAGACGGCAAATGGAAATAAATTTAACAAAAATGGCATTAGAAGGGAAAATAAGAAATTCAGGAGTCGCGAATTATGACCAATAAATTTAAGAGAACGATTTTGTTTATTGACTACGATCAGACAGAGCGACAACTCCGGGCAAATCTTTTCCTTCGAGTAATTCAAGCGAGGCGCCACCACCAGTGCTCACATGGTTAAGTTTATCTTCCATTTTCCATTTGGCGACTGCCGTTGCGGTATCACCTCCGCCGACTATTGAAACTGCACCTGCTTTAGTGGCGGACACAACAGCGTCCAAGATAGATTTTGTGCCACTTGAAAATTTGTCAAACTCGAATACTCCGGCAGGCCTATTTTGATATCATTCCTGTCTTACCCGTTCCATAGAATGGTTTTGGCTTTAGAAACGGCTTGTTTGAATATTTCATTGCTTTTTGGTCCACAATCTAATCCCATCCAACCATCCGGTATTCCAGATTCATCAGTAGCCGATCCGGTCTAATCATATCTATTATTATCAATTACTTGTGCATCCTTGTCAAATTTATCTGCAGTAACGTAATCAACCGGAAAGTATAACTCCACGCCATTCTTTTTGGCCTTATCCAACAACTTTTGTACCAACTTGCTTCCTTCTTCATCATAAAGTGAATTTCCNCCTTCTTCATCATACAGTGAATTTCCAATCTTTTAAACACCACTTCAAAAGTTACTTTAACTCCATGCGCAACTTTCTTAAAAGTAAAGGCCATGCCTCCACCAATAATCATTGAATTTACTTTATCCAAAAGATTTTCAATCAACTGAATCTTGTCAGACACCTTAGCACCTCCAAGAATCGCAAGAAACGGTCTTTCAGGATTTTCAAGAGCCCTTGCAAAGAATTCTAGTTCCTTTTTCATGAGAATTCCAGCTGCCCGAACAGGAAGATTAACACCGACCATTGAGCTGTGAGCTCTGTGTGCTGTCCCGAAAGCATCGTTGATGTACACATCACCCAATTTCGACAAGGATGCTCTAAAAGCGTCAACCGCCGCCTTTTCGGCTTTAAGCTCAAGTAGAGATAATTTACATATTTACCTTGTTGCCTTGTTCATCCTTAACTGACCCTTCCTCTTCCAAATGGAATCTCAGATTTTCCAAGAGTATCACTTGCCCTGTAATCAATAAACGCACACACAATCGTACCACCGGAAGCGTCTCTGCAAACCTTTTCCACCGACTCCCCAACACAATCGTCCAAAAACGTAACTTTCCTATTCAACAACGACTCGAGCTCCACCGCCACCGGTTTCATACTCTGCGACGGCACCACCTTGCCATCGGGTCTCCCCAAATGGCTCATCAACACAACACTCTTGGCACCTGCCTTAACACGCACAAATCCAATTACCTTTATCGAGAGCATACTGGATTGTAGGCAGAGCAGCAACTATTCTCTGGTTGTTTGTAATTCTGCCCTCCTTGAGCGGTACATTGAAATCCACACTATGAATGCGAATTGTGTGGATTACCGGATTAATACGCGCTTGCCGGATAGCACAACGTCTGAGATGCCGAGCTTTGTTGACAATTTGACTGTCATTGGGGAAATTTCTGAATGGAGGTGATGTGATCAATTAATCTTGCAGAATAGGATTGAATAAATATATGAATGCTTGAACTGGTTTTTGGTTGAATTAGTTTTAATCGACGAAATTTATTGAATTTGATGAGTTCATCAGATATAGAATCACTGATAGAATGCTCCAGCTTATCGATCCCACCATGGCCCTCATTGTTTGCTACTGTTAATTTGGAGTGTTACCAGCACATTTGGCCATTTATAACTATATGGGGTATAGTGTTTAGCATGTGTTTCTATTTCATTGGAGGGATGAGAGCGTATTGGACTTTTAGAAAGTGGATATATTCAATTTTTATTATGCCATTGTTTGTGGTAGTTGGTGCATCGGTTGCGTTTATGACGAGTATGCCTATTGGAATAGTGATTGGGTTATTGTATGAAGCTGGTAGATTTAAGATGGCGCCGTGGGTTGCAATGATATGGGGACTTTTGTTGTCATTGTTTATGGTATTAGGTTCAATGACATCCACGACCTCATTTCTCTAACAGAAGAAGTTCAACAAATTAAAAACTCATAAAAAGTCTCATAAAATTATTACATAAAAACTTAATTTATTCATTCTTTGATTTCTTTGGTTTAGTTGATTGTTGAATAGATTTTCTCTTTTTCCTTTCTTCAATTTCAGATTCCTTTTGTAGACTAGCAATTAAAGTTTGACATCTTTTCATTAATTCATTAGCGTTTCTAGATCTAAAAAACCAATTAAATTTGAACAGATGAGAATTTTTGATTTCAAATCTAATCTTTTCATATAAATCATCAGTAGAATAACCAATTTGATGAATTTTCAACAAGAGAAAACGATCTTCAATTTCAGAGAAAGACTTACTTTTGCAATTTGATAGAGATAAATCTTGCAAGGGTTTTTTAACAGAAGTGATTTTATTGTCGATTAGAGATTGAATTTCTTGAATCTTTTTTAGTTTTAATTCACCCTTTTCAATTGAAGAAACAATCTTTTCGTGATCTGATAATTCAGTAATTCTAGACCAGAAAACTTTTGAATAATCTTTAATTTCATCTAAAGATTTTGTTTCAACTTCTTTTTCAATTTCAACAAAATTATTTCTGCCAAACTTTTCACAGCCTTTAATGAATTGTTGAAAGTCTTTTCTTGTCCAATTCCCATAACCCAAATGAATCAATTTATCTTTTTCAATTTCTTCTTCTTCATTCAATGGTTCTGCATTATCAATCTTTTCTTGTTCTTGAATCGCTTGTAATTCAACTTGCTCCAATGTTTCATTCTTTTCTGGTTTCCTTTGAACAACTTTATAATCAACACTTTTCCTATAATAAAGATTCTCTTTAGTAAATAATTCAATTAATCTTAAAGGATAAAATTGATAATCATAAATAGCTGGCTGTTTTGGTGCTCTTGGTGCTTTACTAGAAGGCCCTCTTGTTATTTGAATTCCAAGTGTATCGCGATAATAAGAATCAATCGCATAATTACTTTTTCTTTCTCTTTTACTTGTTTCTAAAATAAATAAACTTTTATTCTTCTTTTTAGAAAAATCTTTGCCATCCCATTCATACGTATTAAATGAATTATCAACATTAAACTTTTGCAAATCTTCCAATCCAGCTGTTTCATACTTCTTCATCAACTCTCTCGTCTTTTCTTCTCCCTTGTTTAAAACTATTTCAATATCTTCATCAATAACTGTTGATCCTTCAATAAACGCATCTTGCGCCCCATGTCTAATCATTGTCAACAAATCTTCTTGTCCCAACTTTTGGTTCAAATTATCTCTTTTCCCATTCTGAATAACCAACTGATCTAATCTCAACTTTTGAATTGCTCTTTCAATTATTTTCTCTTCAATTGAATTCTCTGTTATAAATCTAAACACATAAACTTGCTTTGTTTGTCCAATTCTATGCGCTCTATCCTGCGCTTGCAAATCAGCCTGGGGATTCCAATCACTATCATACAACACAACAACATCTGCAGTCGCTAAATTAATTCCTAACCCTCCCGCTCTCGTTGTCAATAAAAACACAAACTTTGAACTGTTTGGCTTGTTGTATTCTTCAATCGCTTCTATTCTTTCTTCATGCGGTGTTTGTCCATCAATTCTACAACATTCATAACCCCTGTAGTTGCAATAATCTTCTAAAATATCCAACACTCTACTCATCTGACTAAATATTAAAACCCTTGATCCATTATCTCTCATCTTCTTCAACAATTTATCCAAAACAATCATCTTTCCTGAATTATACACCAAATGTTCTCCCGTTGAATATGGTGGGCCTGGCTCAGCTCCATCAAACAAATACGGATGGTTACAACACTTTCTCAGCTGCATCACAATATTCAACAATCTATTCTTATTCTGTCTTTTCCCAGTAATTCCTCCATTAACTGCATCAATATCCTTTTCCAAACACTTTTGATAATATTTCTTTTGCATCTCAGTCATTCCAACATATAAATTCACCTCCTTCTTTGGTAACAAACTATGTTCAACATCAGCCTTCAATCTTCTCATCAAAAATGGCTCCAATATCTAAACAATTAACACTACTGCATCTCTTTACTTTTCTCAATTGAATAACCATCTTCTCTTGATCATTCCCATGCTTCTCAAACCACAAATCAAAATCTTCTGCCGATTTAAACACATCCGGCAACAGAAAATTCAACAAGGCCCACAACTCATGCAAATTATTCTGCAAGGGAGTTCCAGTCAACAGCAATCTATTCCTACACTCAAACAACCTAACAATCTGCGACAACAACGAATTCTCATTCTTTATTCTATGAGCTTCATCTATCACAATATACTCCCACGTTATTTTCTTCAACGCACTTTTTTCTAAAATACAAATCTCAAAACTCGTAATGCAAATCTCAAAATCCATCGTCTTTATCCTCTCACCAATCAACTCTGCTCTCTCCTGCTGGTTCCCATGAAATATAAACGCATCAAAATCTGGAACCCATTTGTTAAATTCATTCTTCCAATTCTGCAACGTTGATTTAGGCACAATCACCAAATGTGAGCCCCTGATACCCCTCATATGCTTCAAATAGCCAAGCATGGAAATCGACTGCAACGTCTTTCCAAGTCCCTTTCTATCTTTCATCCACTCCTTACCATTTCATCAGCCAATATCCCATTAATTCCATTCTCATACAACGATATCATCCAATTCAATCCCTGCAACTGGTAATCCCTCATCGTTCCCTTCACATATCTCGGCGACTCTCGCAAATTAGTTATAACACCGTCCTCATCCTGATCCATCAGCTCTTTATCCTCCTCTTTTTCAGTCTTCCTCTTTCTATTCCTACCTCCAAAGCACCCTCCATTCTTACTTGTTAACATTCAACTCATTCATATCAATTCCCAATTTCTCTGGATCAATAAAATGCTTAAATATATCCGTCTGTCCAAGCAGAAACCTATACCTCTTCATCGCATCCTCAGCCTACATTACAAAATATGTTTCCATCTACCTTGTTTTGGGCATGCGTCTTCTTTTTACCAACCTTCTTTTCTTCAACCTCCTCAACCTCCATATTCTCGCTCTTCACATCCCTATCCAGCTCAGACCCACGCTCCTCCTCATTACTCGCCATCTCAGTATCCACGCTCATTTCCCCACGCTCCTCACTCTCAACTTGCATTCCATCCTCTGCATTCTCTTCCATCTTAATTTTGACATCGACAGGCTCCTCTTTTACTTCAGCAAACGCATCCGTCTCACCGCCTTGCGCAATTTTCTCAACGGCATTCGGTACATCCTCTTCCCGCTTTATTTCCACCTTGGATATGGCCTCGGCGCTGTTGGAATCAATATTAGGACGCTGTGGTTATATCAAAGTCATCGCTGTTACTGGTTCCGACGTCTCCATTTCTCAACCCCTGCTGGAAAATTGAAGAAATTATTGCGGCTTCCTGATTATCAATTACTGTCAAGTTTCCAGTGGGAATCTAACGCTACGGTCATTTAAGGCGTTCTACACTGCAAACTTAATGTACCATACGCATTGCCTCCAAAAAGTATTCAATTACAATCAATCTAAATTTTATTTACCCAAAACCATCCCACCTCTTCCAAACAATCACCCCACATCCAATTCAAAACCGCCCCAAATTTCTCAAAATTTCACAAATGGTATTTTCAGAAACACCCACCAAATCTCCCAAATCATCGTTCGCACCTTCATTTTTCTTTTCAGTAACATTTCAAAAAAACTTTTACCCAGCAATCAACACCGCAAAATCCACAGAGATTGCAAACAAATTTTTCTAGTCCGGTGCCACAGCTCAAAAAACCGTGGGAAGAAAAAACAAGTTTTGGGAAAGAGTAAATATTATTTGTTAAAGTGATAGATCTAATGCGCTGCTGCGATCGCCGAAAAAGGCGCCAGTGGATGATGCGCCGCCGTGTGATTCTATTTATGATGTTATTGGAAGTCCGGATAAGTTTGTGAGGAATGGGGAAAAGGTAGCAGATTTGATTATTGTTGATAGAATGCGAGGCGCTCGCCGATGAGAAAGGTTTTGACTAGTCCTGTCGCTGTTACACAAGAAGAAGCTGATAATGTGTAAATTTTGTTTATTTTGATAACAAGTGATGATAGTTCTTATCCACCTAATATTCATCAATGTATTGTTGTCTTTGGATTTCCTTCTTGGTCGACTACTAATATTCTACAGGATTTTCAATCCTTTGGTGATATTTTGAGATACAAGAGCCCTAATATGCATGAAGCGAATAATTGGCTGCTGATAGAATACGAGTCTGCGTGGCAAGCCCAAAAAGCAATCGCTGCACGCAATGCTAAATTGATGATGAATGGTGCATTTCTTGTTGGTGTGATGCCTTTATCAAAAGTAATGGAAAAAGATGGTTTATAATTTACAGGTTATTAATAGAATTCCCAAGGCACTAGATTTCGTTTATGAAGGCGCTAATCAAAGCAATTTCCAAGAACAAAAATTGCAGCCAATGGCGATGGATATCTCTCCACTTCCTATCAAATCACCTTTAAAGCAAGAACAAACACCTGCCGTGTTTATCAGAACAACTCACATGATGCCAGGGAGTGCAATCCCGACAAGTAATTCTGCTAGGTACATGCCTGCAACTCCACTGGCTAACAATATGACACCGGGCTTATATCCTAAAAATATTTATCAGCTAGAAACTCCTGCTCCTCAATCTGCATCTCTAAATAGAACAAGTCACAGTCTCAAGATCAACAGTCCTGTGGTAATAAATGGTGGTCTGGCTAGCTCCCAAACCTATCAGACTCCCAAAGGTCAATCTTCGATAGTTGACTCTGCCAAGAAAACGTTGACTGACTTTTTTGGTTGGTAGATAGATCATTGAACACAAATAAACATCTATACAGGTACATTCATTAATTGACAGATGAGACATGAGAGTATGATTTTTGTGGAATTTCGGTTTAAACTTATAAGTGTCACTAGAAAAGAAATTAGATTCTAAATTTAACTTGTGTCATTTTACCCCTTAGTCGCAGATAGAATCATGTCGACATTTACCATTGACCAAAAAAACATATTAACTACACTCACGACAGTTACATCAACGCTATCTTTGTTTGGGTCATTCGCTGTTATAGTCACATTTTTTGCTTGGCCAAAATTTCGTTCGACAAGCAACCGCCTATTATTGTTCATGAGCGTCGCAGACTTTATCTCTAGTATATCTCGAATAATTGGAAAGTAAGAGCATGGTCTTATTCTTATTAGGGTTGGTCCGGATAATGGCTCGTATTCCTTTATATGTCAGCTTCAAGCTTTTTTGATGCAGCTTGGCGACATTTCATCTATTCTATATACTATTGCAATGTCATTAAGCTTGGTACTTATTCTATTCTATGATAAAACCACGGCAGATATCAAAGTCATTCACAAATACTTTCATGGTGTAATTTGGCTGACAGCAATGTTTATTGCAATGATACCTTTGCTAATAGTTCCCGGGAGTAGAAAATCATTAGTATACGGTGATGCTATTTTGTGGTAAATATAAATTTCATATGATAGCAGGTGTTGGATTACTTCTGATTGGTTCTCAATTCAATTGGTTTTATTTTTTATTCCTTTATGGGTCTCTTTCATTTTTGTCAATTTAGGAACGTACGTTTCAGTTTTTAGGTATTTAGGAAAGAAATCCAAGTAAGGTTCTTTGAAATCTTTAATAGGGATGTTAAGAGCAAGGATAAATTTATACAATTCAGAACAAATTTTCTTAGAACGACTGTTTTTTATACGTTGGCTTTCTTGGTGACATGGACACCAGGTACGCTGAATCGAATTATAATAGCGATAAACGGAGGAAATGCGATCTATTCTTTTTCGGTTGCACAAGCCTTCTTCTCCCCACTCAGAGGATTTTCCAATTTCTTGGCCTACTTTATTGGTTCAGTTATCAGAGTTAGAAATGGTGATATTAGTCATCATACAATAAGTAACGACCGTCCCCATGAAGACAATTCCACATTCAAACAAAAGTTTAGAGCTTGGGTACAACGAATGCCTTCAATTGCAAACAAAGTAAAAACTGTTCAAACTACGAAACCATTGCCTTCAATAGTAGAAGATAAGGACGAGGAATATTTCGAAGTTCAAGACATGGCTTCCATGATTAAGAGTTTAACTGAAGCTGACAACATGTCTGACCTTGAACATAACTTTACCAGTAAAGAACTAAGCGAACCGATTCCCGAGCCATTGCATGAACCGCAGTTAAATTTACATAATGATCAAAGTGAATCTGTTTTGACAGACGTCCCAGAACGAACTTTGACGCCAGTATGTTCCCGACAAAGAATGATCTCATTATATTCATCAACTCCATACTCATCTTCTTCCCCAGTGTACTCCACAGCTGTGTATTCTACTACTGGTGATTCGGTCGCATCAGGATTTAGAATCAGCCAATACCTTCGAGATGAAGAGTCGAAGGAGAACGCCTTAGAAGAATCTTTGAACAAAAAGCCGTGGTATCGTCTACTATAATTCCTATTTAATAAATTTTTCTATTTCAATTTTCTCCTTGTCGACCATAAGATTATATTTTGGAATTAGAGGCGCACCAATATGCGGAGGCGTAGTTTCAAGTACCCACAGGGCTTTTTACCTCATCATGTCTTTCCAAATGAGACAAGATGTAAACAAAATCCCTAGAAGAACATGCCATCTATTACCAAACGGTCTGACCTCAAAACAAATGGGCAGCCTGTACGAATGAAGGCTTACAAATCTATATCATCTAAAAGGCATTATAAGATTAATGGCTCTTTTATTTTCTTAGAGATCTGACAGACAAGGAAAACCCTTATACTTCTCCAACCAAAGTAGATCATTCCAAAGGCATACAGCGCCGCATAGGCCTTCCATCAATGAATACGGTGCATCCGGTAGCCTAAGTTTACCTATATAATTATCAAAAAACTCCTATTTTACCGTTCAAAGTTTCCTGCTTCCAACTCATACACCGCTCAGAAAAATATAGCGTTTGCACAAGATATTGTTTTTCTCGGGTAAGCTTAAATAGATCCAAGCATGCATATGCATTTCCCGAAATTCCATGGCAAAGTCCGACACCCTTCTTTAGTATTCCTTTTTGCCACACTGTGTCTACACATGTTTTGGCTACTTCAACGATACTTTCTCGATCATTTGATGATTTGGATGCAGCTAATGTCAAAAGATGTGTAATTCCTGAAGGACCATGACAAAACTGGACCAAATCATCATTGGAGCTTTGCGTTGTCGCTTTCAGCTTTCCTCCCTTTATTTGGCTACTCAGAAAATTTAAAGATTCAAGGATAAATTCCGAAAGATTATCAGGCCAATATCTTTTTGGAATCTGCAAGAGAACGGCCAAAATGCCAGCCACACCATGTGCTGCGCCGAGATATGCTTTTCCATGCCAGAACCATAAACTTGGTGCAAAAGAAGAATCTGGAAGGGTGGTCGAATGTTTTTTGCCTTCTTTAATAATACTCTCGGCAATGTTTTTAGTCAAAAATCCGATATTAGCTTTCAGATGTTGCGAAATGTTAAAAAAGTTGCGATAAATAAAGAGCAATGAGTATATTATACCGGCCTTTCCGTAAAGAAGTTCTTCACTTGTGATATTTGGCTTAACAATACCCCTGTTTACACTATCAAATATTAAGTTGACGTATTCAAAAGCTCTTTCGTGCTCCAGAGTGTATGAGTATATCACTGATGCAAGAGATAAGCAGCCCGTTTGGGTCCCTAAGAACCCACCCGCGTTTTTCTTTATCCCATTGGCTTTGATCATATCGGTTGACGCTTCAATATACTTCAAGGCCCAGGTTAATGCGGATTGGTTTTGAAATCTGAAGGCTCTGTCGTTCAAAAATATCTTGAGAAAGGTGTAAGAAATGCCCGCTAAACCTATTTTGATTTACTATTTACTTTAATACCTGAGTATACCGAATAGTCATCAGCTCCAAGAGACGGTTTAACATTTGAAGTGATTTCCTTTAAAGCTTCGTTAAGAGAATATAAGATTTCTTTTTGGCTGCTTTGCTTAATTTTACAAACTCCGTCTTCTTCATCAAGATACTTTAATAAAAGCTCCTCAGATGTTTTATAAAACGGATTTTGAAGATATCTCTTTGACATCTTCAATGTTAGCAATCGTGGCAGAGCGAGCAAAACTTTAATTTAGCAATAACTAATCTAATCTAGAATGTAAAGTTTATTGAGTTTATTAAAGACTAAAGAGACTGCTGCTGACATTGTCTTTCATAAAGTCCGGCCAATACAGATGCGATTTCAAAGTGAAGCTGCTGGCATCGTTCATAAAACAAAAAAGGTACGCTTACCTATACATTGTATTCTCCTGATGATGTAGCGTGATTACGTATGTTTCGAGCCAAGTTAAGTCACAAGACAAGTAATCAGTTGGAAAAATATCATCGTGTCGGACTGTATTTTTTAATTGCGCCAACAAATCTTCCAATTTTTTAGGCGAGAATTGTTTCTATGAAAAATTTAACAACTCAATTACTTCTATACCGTTTAACGGTTGTTGATCAAGGAAAGCCTAGCTTACATTAACTTAACATGAATACGGCTTTCTTTAATAATACACTTTCCTCTCTCGCTTTTTCCTGGATTTCCAATTCCAATTCAGTTGCTTCGTGAATGTTCTTATTACTTTGAATCTATATTTTTACTTGGATTATTATAGCGATAAATATATTTGTGAATAAAAAATGTCCTATGTACAAAAAGATGATTGAAAACCATTGGCAACCCTCGAAGCCTTTTTGAACTAAAATGTCTTGATAATCAGTCCAGCTGTCAGCCTGATAATTTACAGCAAAGAAATTTTTACAGTAACATGAGTCATTAAAACTGCAAATGCTCCACCGAACGAACCCCAGTTGTATTCATCGCCTCCAGGTTGACCAAAAAAGTTTATAGCCATTACCGCGAAAATGAACATTAAAAGCAGCAATAAAAATATCAAATCTTTAACATTTGTTCGTAATGTTTTAAGTAGAGCATTAACTATAACCTGTAGAGTTCTGAAGAACCCAATCATTCTTAATGCACGGAGTGAACGGAGCGCTTAGACATAAAATATTTTATATTTTACCTCTAAAAACACGCAAAAACCCTAAATTAGAACCGCTTCCGCTAGAAGTGAGAAATATTTGCACGTAACTCACTATTAATATTAGAAAGTCAAATCTTGTGTAGTTATTATTGAAGTAGTCTCTCCAATCACCCAAAACCTATGCAAGCAAATAAGTTTAATCGATTTACTTTGATAAGAAACTCAAAAGTATATGCTCCCAAGAAACCCAGTTCAACAATTTGGATCTGGGTTTCGTAAGGTGTATTTCTAAAGTCCATACCCGCCAAAATAGAGCTTGTTAGCACCATTGCCATTATTAGTATTTGGAAATATAAATGTTTTGAAACATCTATGAGATAGAATTGTATTCGCTCAATTGTAGTAGCTTCATCATCCGCTGATTCTCCAGATTGATCATTTTCATCAACAACACCAGCACCCAATCCTTGAAACGAATTATTGCTTTTCTTTTTATTTAAAATGGGTCTAGACGTATTCTGGCTTTGAGCGTTGGAAAATGATTGCAGGGGCTGTATTGAGCTATCATTGTTGTTTTAGCAAATTACTTAATGATTGAAGTATAATGCTCATAATCATGAATAAACTCTTTGGCCCTTTGTTTTGCTCTAGTTTTTTCAAGTTTGACACCCGTCATTCAATAAAGTAGTCAGCCACATATCAATTAAGTTGTGAACAAGAGATAATTAATCATTTATTGTCATTTTTAATATGCCATACGATAGGTAACATATCTACCTGCAGTTTCAGAAGCACGTGTAATTTTGACTACCTATAGACATTTCATTAAAACCCAATTACTTGACCGCGCTTTAATCCATAATATCTTGCAACAGGATCCGAGATCAAAATTCTTGGAAGTTGAGATTCCTTCAAGTGATACTTTTCAAGTAATTCTTTCTTTTCTTCGTCAGACATTAACTGATGCTTTGGAACAAGAATATGCTCAGTAATATTTACCACCAATTCACTTTCTTCAAATTTTTCCAAAGTGAATTTATGGGAAAGCTGTTCGATAACTTTGTTTGCTGGTGGTGTCATTTTTTGTCGATGAATAATTATTCCACGAAAAACATTGCTCTCACTCATCTTATCTACAAAACTAAAATATTATTTTTCGTTAATATGTACTCTCTTATAGATTTAACACCCAAAGAAAGTTCTTCAGCAAAAAACACGTACAGTTGATTTGTTGGATCAGTTCTATGCTGTACTAAAAATGTTAATTTGGTCCGCCTTAAGTTTCTTACTTAGAATGTGATGCTTACTCTGTAATCATGCCATTTTGTCCAAACTTGGTCAAGAAGTCTTGAAGAGATAAATCTAATTCCGATTGCGAAACAACATAGCCACGATCGTGCACCATTTGATGAACAGTCTTATGAACTCTCCACAATCGAACAGACTCTGTATTTCTCTCGTTCATGAACAGGGGTTACACAAAGCCACTTCTCCCACAGGCGATAGCCAGCAAATATACAAACAGATATTTTACAATAGTCACTATGTGGATGTTGAAAAAAAAGAAAACAAACACAAAGAATGCAAAAGTTATAAAAGTTATAAAACGATCCTGGCACGACTCGAACGTGCAATCGCCTGATCCGTAGTCAGGCGCCTTATCCAATTTGGCCACAGGACCTGTATACTAACGCCGTGGTAGAAGAAGTTTATTAACTTTAATCTGATCTTTGTTTTACGGTGGCCATTTCTTTAGATGACTTTGCAGCCTCAAGAACTGTTTTTATCAAGGCATTTCGTGTTCCATATTCTTCCATCTTAAGCAAACCTGCTATTGTACAACCACCTGGAGTTGTTACAGATTCTTTAGCAAAAGATGGATGCGCCCCATTTAGAACCATACCGGCAGTTCCCTTCATCGTTTGGGCGATTAATGTATGAGAAGTAGTTCTTGGCAATCCTAAAGACAACGCGGCATCTGTCATTGCTTCGATAATCGTTCTTTATAATTCCAATAAAAGTATTACGAAAAAAATGCAGGCCCACATCCACTCAGAGCAGTGACAGAATCAAAGTGCTTTTCATCTATCCATATTACTTTTCCGACAGTCTCAAATAAAGCAATTATAAGATATGAATATTTTCTTACCAGTCAAAATACTCTTTTGTACGTCTGTCATTGGTGCATCGCTTGTTATAGCAGTCATTCCTTCTTTGATCATACAAGGCGTATTTGGCATAGCACGTACAACATTCGGGCTTCCAATCCATTTTTGCAGATTTTCTCTACTTACTCCAGCACAAACTGACACAAAAACCTTGTTCGAGTCAGAACAGTTCAAAGGTTCCAAAATATCCTTGAGGTTAAAGGGTTTCACACTAAATTGTAACTTTTAAACTTGAGTACGCAATCATTATTATGTCACTTTTATCAACTACTTCTTGATTGGAAAACGTGATCCTTGCTGCCGGAAAGGACTCCTTCAGTTTGTCAAAACTGGTTTGTGAAGAGACAGACAAATAAAGATCATGATCCGATTGCTCTAGACCAGATATTATTGCCTTGGCCATGGTTCCGCATCCGATTACACCTAACTTTGTTCTTGCATTCATATTATGAAAATTCTACGTTCCCACTTAGGGGATTCAGTGATAAAAATACAGACAAAAAGTGTTTTATTTAATTTTCATAGGATGCCAATAAAGCTAGACCGTTCATGGATACTTTCTGTTTACCAGAATCTTTCTTTGGTGCTTTCTTGACTCTAACACCGAGACTTGCGGGTTTAATCTTTTTATCTTCTTTCTGTACCATATTTTGGACATCAACACTAACAGGAGGTTCACCATCGTCTGACTCATCATCTTGTATTCTTTTAACATAATGATCAAGTTCTTCGCTTTCTTCAAACTTTCCAAAATATTTCTTAATTAATTCTTCGTCCTCTTCCTTTTCTTTTTCTTCTTTTTCAAGCTCCTTGGCTTCCTGTGGAGTAACTTTATTTGAAACCATATTGAGCACGTCGTCAAAGCTAACTTTCTCGTGTCGAGCATTCATAGTCCTCAATTCATCTAAAATCTCCATTTGTTCGATTTCACGCTTGGAATCGGCTGTCCTATTTTCCAACGCTTTCATCGGATCAAATTCTTCTTCCTGCTCCCTCATTTTCGACACAAAGTCATTCCATATCTGGGCTTCTTTCCAAGGTTCAAAATTTCTTGTTGCACCTTTCTCTAAAGCATAGTCTAAATTCTTGGGATCAGTTTTTATCGAAATAACATTTTTACAGACAGGGCAGTCCAGGTAAAATCTGTAAATTTGAATTCCCAAATAATTTTCACCGTAGCAAATTTCTTTTCTAGTATTGAATTTGGTTGAGCGATAAATAAACTCTCCACAACTATTACAGCGCATTGTGAAAGGCGCCATAATTCGGACTCTGTGTAGTTTGTCTCTTGGTTTAAAGCCTCTGGGTATTTTATTTGGGTCAAAGTTTGGAGGAATATACTTGTTGAGAACTTTTCTTTCGGCCATTACAGTTTATGAAATTTCGCAATTTTCGGTCCTGAATTTTAAAAACAATTTTCACGTATATCATGAGAATAAGGCAACTTTATTCATTAGAATATTTGACAAACTCTTTGGAAAAGGCATCCGTGCATTCATTCATTGATCCGTCTTTGCAATAGCAGCGATCTAAAACCGGGCAAAATGAATGAGAAGTGTGGATATAACCAAAATCACTAAGATGCGCAATCTCATTTGTTTTAAAATTTCGCATCACACCGATAGTTCTTATTGGGCCATCTGAAAGTCTGCTGGTGTAAATCAATCCAGTAGCATCTACAAAATCCGAAAACTCCTTATAAGAAATTGACTGAAACGAAGGTATATGCATAATCTCAAAGTTTGTCCAAAAATGGCATAAATTATAGCTCTTGTCATCGTTCCTTATAAGATCAGGCTTTGTAGTGAGTTCCCAAAAGTCTGTCACAGTTTCATGAAACTCTTTCATAGCCATGGCGAATCCATATTTAAGATTTTTTTCCTGGAATTCTGCAAAGATATCTTTTTCGATGACACACGTCAACTTTGACCCTGCTTCAAGTCTCCAGACATAATCAAGGTTCCTTATTAATCTATGATGCATGAATTTAAACGCCCAGAACCGAGACATGTGTCTGAAGGATTCACTGTCAGCATGAAGAATAGAATATTTAAACTGTTTTCCAAAATCCTCCATTCTTGGTTTCCACGTATCGCGTAGTTTTTCAGATGGATAGCCCCATAATGACTGGTCAATAATGTCAAAGGTTACCCGTGACCTTGCAAATATGCGAACCTTGAGTTTGAACTCTTTTGAGAATTGTGTGTTGCTGAGAATCAGGATGGGATAGTTGAAGAATCTGTTAAAATTGTCTTGAATGTACTGAATAGTTACTTTTACATCGTCTAATCTTGACTCTTCGGTGACCATAACGAATGCAGATTTTGTTGGAAGTTTAGCTACTAATTCCATCCAGTCTCGTTCGACCTTTACAGGAGAAAAGACCGTCACAAGCGCCCAGAACACAATTGAAGGTACAACAGCTATCGATATCAATCTCTTTGTGAAACGAACAAAACCCATCAATAATAAATTAGACTTTGAAAACGCTTAGTCATTATGCGAATATATAGGCATCAACATTCCTTCTAATTAATAATGTAGCGTCCACATCAAACCTGATAGAATTATGGACCACAACTGGAGCAGACATAGTGTATAATCTAACGACCGTCAAACTGCATACGATGAACTACATATTGGTTAAGCATATACTAAAATTGGGGGATCGTAACATTGAAATTGGTCTCTATAGGCTTATTAGACTACCATGTATGTCGCTTACAAGTTACAATGATCTGTCTCTACCAAATTTTGCGCGATGATTTCTTTAACAACTAAAATTAATATACAAATGGATGTGCAAAGTGGTGGTATCAATGCTCTTTGTAGAGGCACAACATAAAAATCGCAACATTCATCGCCCATCATTAGAATTTGCTGCTTGTCAAAAGGATATAATGATTTGAAAGTTTCTAACGCACAAAAGGTTTCTCAATAGGTGTTAAAAGGATATCCCGTGGAGGTAGACTAGGTGGTCCATCGCAATTCATAACTTTTAACTATTAATAGGCTTGACTGTTGATCCTTTAAGTACGTATTAAAGTTAATTTTTGTCAATTACGCTAATATGGGTACAAAATGAAATGATTGTTTTCTGTCAATTTTGGACATTTGAACAAACATCTGCGCGAATCAACCCGACAGATTTGAATTTTTGATGGTCTAAAAAGCT